>CM065723.1:84036060-84096060 GCA_033310375.1 Conus canariensis
GGGCTGTCACATAGCCCAGCTGACTAAAGGCCATATCAGGCTGTCACATAGCCCAGCTGACCGCTAAAGGCCATATCAGGGCTGTCACATGACCCTGCTGACTAAAGGCCATATCAGGCCTGTAACATAGCCCTGCTGACTATAGGCCATATCAGGGCTGTCACATAGCCCGCCTGACTAAAGGCCATATAAGGGCTGTCACATAGCCCTGCTGACTAAAGGCCATAACAGGCTGTCACTTAGCCCAGCTGACTAAAGGCCATATCAGGGCTGTCACATAGCCCGCCTGACTAAAGGCCATATCACGGCTGTCACATAACCCAGCTCACCGCTAAAGGCCATATCAGGGCTGTCACATTGCCCAGCTGACTGCTAAAGGCCATATCAGGGCTGTCACATAGCCCAGCTGACTAAAGGCCATACCAGGGTTGTCACATAGCCCAGCTGACCAAAGGCCATATCAGGGCTGTCACATAGCCCAGCTGACTAAGGCCATATCAGGGCTGTCACATAACCCTGCTGACTAAAGGCCATATAAGGGCTGTCACATAGCCCAGCTGACCTATGGCCATATCAGGGCTGTCACATAGCCCAGCTGACCTAAGGCCATATCAGGGCTGTCACATAACCCAGCTGACCAAAGGCCATATCAGGGCTGCTACATAGCCCAGCTGACTAAAGGCCATATCAGGCTGTCACATAGCCCAGCTGACCGCTAAAGGCCATATCAGGGCTGTCACATGACCCTGCTGACTAAAGGCCATATCAGGCCTGTAACATAGCCCTGCTGACTATAGGCCATATCAGGGCTGTCACATAGCCCGCCTGACTAAAGGCCATATAAGTGCTGTCACATAGCCCAGCTGACCGCTAAAGGCCATATCAGGGCTGTCACATAGCCCAGTTGATTAAAGGTCATATCAGGGCTGTCACATAGCCCAGCTGACCTAAGGCCATATTAGGGCTGCTACATAGCCCAGCTGACTAAAGGCCATATCAGGGCCGACACATAGCCCACCTGACTAAAGGCCATATCAGGGCTGTCACATAGCCCAGCTGACCGCTAAAGGCCATATCAGGGCTGTCACATAACCCTGCTGACTATAGGCCATATCAGGGCTGTCACATAGCCCGCCTGACTAAAGGCCATGTAAGGGCTGTCACATAGCCCAGCTGACCGCTAAAGGCCATATCAGGGCTGTCACATAGCCCAGTTGATTAAAGGTCATATCAGGGCTGTCACATAGCCCAGCTGACCAAAGGCCATATCAGGGCTGTCACATAGCCCAGCTCACCACTAAAGGCCATATTAGGGCTGTCACATAGCCCAGCTCACCGCTAAAGGCCATATCAGGGCTGTCACATAACCCAGCTGACCAAAGGCCATATCAGGGCTGTCACATAGCCCAGCTGACCAAAGGCCATATCAGGGCTGTCACATAACCCAGCTCACCGCTAAAGGCCATATCAGGGCTGTCACATAGCCCAGCTGACCGCTAAAGGCCATATCAGGGCTGTCACATAGCCCATCTGACCGCTAAAGGCCATATCAGGACTGTCACATAGCCCAGCTGACCGCTAAAGGCCATATCAGGGCTGTCACATAGCCCAGCTGACCGCTAAAGGCCATATCAGCGCCGTCACATAGCCCAGCTGACTAAAGGTCATATCAGGGCTGTCACCATGTCGAAGTAGGCCCACTAGTAGTGGCAGCAGTGGTGGTAGGAGGAGGAAGAGGATAAAAACAGCAAAAAGATGAATGATGATGATGATGATGATGATGATGAGGTGGAGAGAGAGAGAGAGAGAGAGAGAGAGAGAGGAGGAGAGGAGGAAGAGAGAGAGAGAGAGAGAGGATGTAAGGTATGTGCAGAAAGGGGAGTAATTCAGTTTACTGTCAATAGGTTGAAACTGTAGGAGTTACGCACCCTGAAAGTAGAACGGGGGAGGGGGAAGGAGGAGTAGTTCTATTACTCATGTTGTGAACAGCATGGGGTGGTGTCGAGGTAGACATAGGAATGATACTTTCTAATTCCCCTAGCTCTGAAAAAATTGACACGAGTTTCCGGGCCCAGATTGGCCTCACCAGCCACCTGCGGACCCACACTCGGCGATCTTCCACCTGAATTGAAGTCATGGTCATCTTCGAAATCGAAGGACGAACAGCAACAACTTTCTAATTCCCATAGCTCTGAAAAAAATTGACACGAGTAACATTTTCTATAATTATTTATCTTTAAATTTACGATGTTTTTAACAATTGCTAGTAGTGATACCTGTGAATGCTTCGATGTTAAATGTGTACGGTCACAGTGTGTGCGTGTGTTGTGTGTGTGTGTGTGTGTGTGTGTGTGGTGTGTGTAATCAGTTTATACACGATTAATGGAAAGTGTTCTCTCTCTCTCTCTCTCTCTCTCTCTCTCTCTCTCTCTCTCTCTTTAAGTAACATTTTTTTTAATATTTCATCATTAATATTTATTTATTATTATTATTATTATTATTATTATTATTATTATTATTATTATTATTATTTGTTGATTGTTGTTGTTGTTGTTGTTATATTATTATTATTATTATCATTATCAGATCGGAAATAAATTCCTACTTTGACGGAGTTCTTTATCAAGGAATGTACAACTCACTTCTCCCCAGAATCCTGTTTTATATTTTACCCTTGTGTATGTGTGTGTGTGTGTGTGTGTGCGCGCGCGCGCGTGCGTGCGTGCGTGCGTGCGTGCGAGCGAGCGTGCGTGCGTGCGTGTGTGTGTGTATGTTGGTATGTGTGTGTGTGTATGTTAGAGAGAGAGAGAGAGAGAGAGAGAGAGAGAGAGAGAGGAGAGAGAGAGAGAGAGAGAGAGACCTGTTGCAGAAGGGCAGAATTGAGCAGGGAGAGCAACAATCAGGGGAAAGTATCATGGGGGAGTGTTGAATAAGGGGAGTATATGGCAGTGAAGATCAACAATCAGGGGAAAATATCGTGGGGGAGTGTTGAATAAGGGGAGTATATGGCAGTGGAGAGCAACAATCAGGGCAAAGTGTCGTGGGGGAGTAATGAATAAGGGGAGTACAGGGCAGTGGAGTGTTACAATCAGGGGAAAGTATCGTGGGGGGAGTGTTGAATAAGGGGAGTACAGGGCAGTGGAGTGTTACAATCAGGGGAAAGTATCGTGGGGGGGGGGGGGGGAGTGTTGAATAAGGGGAGTACAGGGCAGTGGAGTGTTGCAATCAGGGGAAAGTATCGTGGGGGGAGTGTTGAATAAGTGGAGTACAGGGCAGTGGAGTGTTACAATCAGGGGAAAGTATCGTGGGGGGGGGGGGGGGGGGAGTGTTGAATAAGGGGAGCACAGGGCAGTGGCGTGTAACAATCAGGGGAAAGTATCGTGGGGGGGGGGGGGGGTTGAATAAGTGGAGTACAGGGCAGTGGGAGTGTTACAATCAGCGGAAAATATCGTGGGGGGGGGGGGGGGGTGTGAATAAGGGGAGTACAGGGCAGTGGAGTGTTACAATCAGGGGAAAGTATCGTGGGGGGGGGGGGGGGTGTGAATAAGGGGAGTACAGGGCAGTGGAAGTTTTACAATCAGGGGAAAGTATCGTGGGGGGGGGGGGGGGTGAATAAGGGGAGTACAGGGCAGTGGAGTTTTACAATCAGGGGAAAGTATCGTGGGGGGGGGGGGGGGGTGAATAAGGGGAGTGCAGGGCAGTGGAGTTTTACAATCAGGGGAAAGTATCGTGGGGGGGGGGGGGGTGAATAAGGGGAGTGCAGGGCAGTGGAGTGTTACAATCAGGGGAAATATCGTGGGGGGAGTGTTGAATAAGGGGAGTACAGGGCAGTGGAAATCAACAATTCGGGGAAAGTATCGTGGGGGGGGGGGAGGTGTTGAATAAGGGGACTACAGGGCAGTAGAGTGTTACAATCAGGGGAAATATCGTGGGGGGAGGTGTTGAATAAGGGGACTACAGGGCAGTAGTGTGTTACAATCAGGGGAAATATCGTGGGGGGGGGGGGGGGTATTGAATAAGGGGGGTCAGGCATAGTGTGTTACAATCAGGGGAAAGTATCGTGGGGGGAGTGTTGAATAAGGGGAGCACAGGGCAGTGGAGAGTTACAATCAGGGGAAAGTATCGTGGGGGGGGGGGGGGGTGTGAATAAGGGGAGTACAGGGCAGTAGTGTGTTACAATCAGGGGAAAGTATCGTGGGGGGAGTGTTGAATAAGGGGAGTACAGGGCAGTAGTGTGTTACAATCAGGGGAAAGTATCGTGGGGGGAGTGTTGAATAAGGGGAGCACAGGGCAGTGGAGAGTTACAATCAGGGGAAAGTATCGTGGGGGGAGTGTTGAATAAGGGGAGTACAGGGCAGTAGTGTGTTACAATCAGGGGAAAGTATCGTGGGGGGAGTGTTGAATAAGGGGAGCACAGGGCAGTGGAGAGTTACAATGAGAGGAAAGTATCGTGGGGGGAGTGTTGAATAAGGGGAGTACAGGGCAGTAGTGTGTTACAATCAGGGGAAAGTATCGTGGGGGTGCCATCTTTGGACAGGGTTGTTCCTAAGTACCTGAAGCTGGTCACTTCTTCCAGGGGTCACCATTCATGGTTATGTTGGCATTGCTGTTAGTCGTGCTGTTGACCATGATCTTTGACTTCTCTGTGCTGACCTCCATGCCGTAGGCACTTGCTCTTGTGACAAGTTTGTTTGTAAGATCCTGGAGCTCGGTGTTGCTGCCCCCCATGAGGTGGATATCGTCTGCGAAATGAAGGTTGCAGACCGGCCTGCCTCCAATGCTAATGGAAGTGTGGTGCTCTTCGAGGGTCTCTTGCATGATTCTCTCCAGAAAGATGTTAAAAAGGACTGGAGATAGTAGGCACCCTTGCCTGACTCCGACTGTGGTCGGGAAGAACTGGCCTTGCTGGCTATTGAGAAGTGCTGTGCTGCTGGAGTGTTCGTAGAGGGCCTGGATGACTTGGACGAGCCTCTCATCAATGTTGAAGTCTCTGAGAACCAGCCATAGGCCGTTGTGCCACACCCGGTCGAATGCCTTCTTAAAGTCGATGAAGTTGTGGATGGCCAGACTCAACAGAGTGTGGAAGAGCAACATCAAATTCCACACAAAATTCCGGCTCTACAAGTCACTAGTGGTCTCCATCCTCTTCATATGGTTGTGAGACATGGACACTGATGGCCGAAACAGAAAGAAGAATCCAGTCGTTTGAGACCAGGTGCCTGAGGAAACTACTCCGCATCTCCTACAAAGAACACAAGACCAATGATTATGTGCGGAACCTGGTCACTAACCTAGTTGGGCCCCACGAACCACTTCTGGCAACCGTCAAACGACGGAAGATGGCATGGTTTGGCCACGTCATTCGTCACAACACCCTCTCCAAAACCATCCTTCAAGGTACCGTTGAAGGAGGGCACAGACGAGGATGGCAGAGAAAGAGCTGGTCCGACAATATAAAGGACTGGACCAAAATGACCATGCCAGATCTCCTCACGACAGCCACCAACAGAAGAGGCTGGAGAGAAACGGCGGCTGCCTCATCACGTCCCCCAACGACCCCAGCGGTCAGGGGAATGACTGACTGACTGATCGTGGGGAGGAGTGTTGAATAAGGGGAGTACAGGGCAGTGGAGTGTTACAATCAGGGGAAAGTATCGTGTGGGAGTGTTGAATAAGGGGAATAATGGGCAGTGGAGTGTTACAATCAGGGGAAAGTATCGTGGGGGGGGGGGGGGGGGAATAAGGGGAGTACAGGGCAGTGGAGTGTTACAATCAGGGGAAAGTATCGTGTGGGAGTGTTGAATAAGTGGAATAATGGCAGTGGAATGTTACAATCAGGGGAAAGTATCGTGGGGGGGGGGGGGGGGTGAATAAGGGGAGTACAGGGCAGTGGAGTGTCACAATCAGGGGAAAGTATCGTGGGGGGGGGGGGGGGTGAATAAGGGGAGTACAGGGCAGTGGAGTGTTACAATCAGGGGAAAGTATCGTGGGGGGGGGGGGGGGGTGAATAAGGGGAGTACAGGGCAGTGGAGTGTCACAATCAGGGGAAAATATCGTGGGGGGGGGGGGGGGGGGGTTGAATAAGGGGAGTAGAGGGCAGTGGAGTGTTACAATCAGGGGAAAGTATCGTGGGGGAGTGTTGAATAAGGGGAGTAGATGGCAGTGGACAGCAACAATCAAGGCAAAGAGTCGTGGGGGAGTGTTGAATAAGGGGAGCATATGCCAGTAAGGAGCAACAATCAGGGGAATGTCCTGGGGGAGTGTTGAATAAGGGGAGCATATGACAGTGAGGAGCAACAATCAGGGGAGTGTTGTGGGGGAGTGTTGAATAAGGGGAGTACAGGACAGTGAAGAGCAACAATCAGGGCAAAGTGTCGTGGGGGAATGTTGAATAAGGGGAGTACAAGACAGTGAGGAGCCTTGTGTCAGACAGAGGCTGACACTTTTCCCGTGATTTTTCAGTGTGAAGTATATATTAAAAATATTGTAACAATTGCATGCATTCAATGTTCGTGCACTCGGCGTTTTCACACAGTTTCAACACAACGTTTAGCTCATCACACAGCACGCATGCGCAATGGGCGTTGCGAGACTCGTCAAGTCAGAAAAGGTAACTCCTTCGTCGCGAAAAGTAAACAAGATACGGTTTTAATGTCACTGGGAAAACGCGGTCGAAAAGTGGAGTTTGTGAGGTCCAGAAGCATGGAAAGTGTTCCCGCACGTTCGGAAACTCTTTCGACAAGCTAGTGGCCAGATTAACTGATAAACAACAAACAAGTAGGGTAACTCTTGCGCCCACAAGAAAACATAACTCCAAAGGAATGCTGCTTACGACACCAAATCGCCTAGCAGACATGACAGCACAGAGCACACAGAAGGGTAACTCTAGGCGATTCGTTGTCGTAAGCAACATTCCTTTGGAGTTATGTCTTCTAATGGGAGCAAGAGTTACCATACTTGTTTGTTGTTTATTGTTTACTGTTCCCTGCCGCATTTCATATTTACTTTCGTTTCAATTAAATCGAGGTTATTTGTAATTGTCAGGCACACGGAAAGAAAAATTTTAAGCGCCTGTGTAGTTGAAAGGTTAAGCGCGAGCGAAGGGAGTTAAATGTGTGAAAAGGAAACGGCGTAGGATTGTCGTTCTTAAAGGGCAGGTCACTTCCTTTGTTTTAAACGTGAGCTGTGTTAAGAAAAAATTGGGTAAAAAGCTAAACACACTGGAAGTGAGTGTGGAGAGAGATTCGAGCAACAGCGCTGATAGAATGGAAAAGAGGCCGCCGACTGTCAGGCCCATTTAATACAAACATGAGTCTGTAACATGCTAACGCATATATTTTGCCAGGGAGTGATTCAGACAGAGTAAGTATTTGATACAACTTTAAGGAACTATGAAAGTTCCAGTCTTTGTTTTTATTTTATCCATTTCGATCGTGAAATTGGGAATCGAAATTATTTTGTAAGAGGGTTTATGTTGGATTGCTGCCAACTGTGTGCAGTATAGTCATCATAGCTTATTTTGTTTTCTAGCTACGCCGTTATGGTAGCAGTAGTGAAGTAGACGAGGCTGTGACTGGAGGGAGAGTCGGGTGAGCTACGGGAGCCATACCCCCCTGCCAGAAAGATGTCGGAAGGAACAGCCAGAGACAGCCAGAGATAGTTGGTATGCTGTCCAAACGTGCAGAGGCGAAGTCGGAGATAGCCATAGAGTTATGCTCCGAGGAGACCCAGCGAAAAGGGTAGGTGGAAACATATGTATGATGTCCACCATAGACGTTCGTGATTGAAGGAAGAGGAATGAAGGAGCCGATATTTGTGATGAACTGACCCCAGGAGGATTATAAAGCGAACTATGACCTGTGAACAGACGGAACAATAAACCCCACCAGTGCTGTGTATGAAAATGGGAGAAGAGGTACTGGGGGAAATGAACTTTTAAACCCTGGTATTTAGCGCCTTGTGATTTGTATGGAGTCGGATGCATGTTGTGTAATGGAGTATTGGCTGTATTCATGCATGCATGTGTGAATATTTGTGCGTGAACCAGCAGCCTGACAGTAATTGTTTCTGTTCGTCCTTGTACTTGTGTGACTATATTCAAGTTTTAAAAGGCTGTGCCAGTCTTCAATAAAAGTTAATTTATATTAGTTCATGTATCCAGTTCTTGTTGCTGTGTAGATGTGTTCGATAGGCCTACAAGGGTATATGGGCAAGCTTGGAGCATCCTTTGGGGGGGGGGGATGTTTTCTTGTTTGCTCTGTGTGCTCTGTGCTGTCATGTCTGCTAGGCGATTCGGTGTCGTAAGCAGCGTTCCTTTGGAGTTATATTTTCTTGTGGGAGCAAGAGCTACCCTACTTCTTCGTTGTTTGTTGTTTATTGTTCCCTGCCTCATTTCATATTTGCATTCAGATTAACTGAACTTTTCTTTGTTGAGATTTGTTTCTGTCGAGATCTGTTTCGTACGATTTACATCAACACAAACCTACAAGCCGTTACAAAATTATCGCGTGATGGTGGTTCACCACGTTTAGTCTGTCACTTTCTGCACTTCGTGCTCATTGTCAAATTTAGATCAAACCAACAGGCTGTTTTACCACCTTTATCATGCTACTGTTGTGTTTGTGCGCAGCGAAATGTGAACCGGAAGTCTTGAACCATGTACAAGATCGACTCACAAAGAAATGCAAAACTACCAGTGTTATCTTTTCTGGCATCGAAATGCCAGTTTTCGCTAAACATATTCTGGCACGGGGTAACACAGAGATGGAACTGCTTCCTGTTTGTCGCCTGTCATGGCATAGCCGGAGGTGTTCAGTCTGCATCCCCTGCCGTGACCTTTGTAACCTGCATTTTCCGTCAAGTTGATTGTCTGTTTATGGCCTAATGGTTAGCGTGACAGCGTGCAGTTCAGGAGACTTTAGTTCCACTCCGGACTTAGGTTTCTGTTTCCCCTCAAAACTGTGTGTGTGTGTGTGTGTGTGTGTGTGTGTGTGTGTGTGTGTTGTGTTTTATTGAACATAAACTTTTTATTTATAAAGGCTATCTTTGTTTACCGATACTTGGGTCAAAAGAAGGAACAAATGTGGGTTTTTTTAAACTAAAAAACAAGACGCGTTTTGCTAGGGAAAACGTCAGTGCTTTTTTCATGCCAGGTAAAGAGGTTTGCCTGCCCGCTGTTTACTGTGGTGCTACCTCTCTCCACTGTCATACCCGCTGTTTACTGTGGTGCTACCTCTCTCCACTGTCATACCCACTGTTTACTGTGCTTGCTACCTCTCTCCACTGTCATACCCACTGTTTACTGTGGTTTCTACCTCTCTCCACTGTCATACCCACTGTTTACTGTGGTGCTTCCTCTCTCCACTGTCATACCCACTGTTTACTGTGGTTTCTACTCTCTCCACTGTCCATACCCACTGTTTACTGTGTCTACCTCTCTCCACTGTCATACCCACTGTTTACTGTGTGCTACCTCTCTCCACTGTCATACCCACTGTTTACTGTGTTTGCTACCTCTCTCCACTGTCATACCCACTGTTTACTGTGCTTGCTACCTCTCTCCACTGTCATACCCACTGTTTACTGTGCTGCTACCTCTCTCCACTGTCATACCCACTGTTTACTGTGGTTTGCTACCTCTCTCCACTGTCATACCCACTGT
Source organism: Conus canariensis (assembly GCA_033310375.1). Taxonomy (NCBI): domain Eukaryota; kingdom Metazoa; phylum Mollusca; class Gastropoda; order Neogastropoda; family Conidae; genus Conus; species Conus canariensis. The sequence goes on from CM065723.1 coordinate 84,045,722, forward strand.
TTACTGTGGCTTCTACCTCTCTCCACTGTCATACCCACTGTTTACTGTGCTTGCTACCTCTCTCCACTGTCATACCCACTGTTTACTGTGGTTGCTACCTCTCTCCACTGTCATACCCACTGTTTACTGTGCTTACTACCTCTCTCCACTGTCATACCCACTGTTTACTGTGGTTCTACCTCTCTCCACTGTCATACCCACTGTTTACTGTGCTTCTACCTCTCTCCACTGTCATACCCACTGTTTACTGTGGTGCTACCTCTCTCCACTGTCATACCCACTGTTTACTGTGGTCTACCTCTCTCCACTGTCATACCCACTGTTTACTGTGTGCTACCTCTCTCCACTGTCATACCCACTGTTTACTGTGGTTTGCTACTCTCTCACTGTCATACCACTGTTTACTGTGTCTACTCTCTCCACTGTCATCCCACTGTTTACTGTGCTTGCTACCTCTCTCCACTGTCATACCCACTGTTTACTGTGGTTTCTACCTCTCTCCACTGTCATACCCACTGTTTACTGTGGTTTCTACCTCTCTCCACTGTCATTCCCACTGTTTGCTGTGCTTACTACCTCTCTCCACTGTCATACCCACTGTTTACTGTGCTTGCTACCTTCTCCACTGTCATACCCACTGTTTACTGTGGTGCTACCTCTCTCCACTGTCATACCCACTGTTTACTGTGCTTACTACCTCTCTCCACTGTCATACCCACTGTTTACTGTGGTTTCTACCTCTCTCCACTGTGTCCATACCCACTGTTTACTGTGCTTGCTACCTCTCTCCACTGTCATACCCACTGTTTACTGTGGTGCTACCTCTCTCCACTGTCATACCCACTGTTTACTGTGCTTACTACCTCTCTCCACTGTCATACCCACTGTTTACTATGGTTGCTACCTCTCTCCACTGTCATACCCACTGTTTACTGTGGTTTACTCTCTCCACTGTTCATACCCACTGTTTACCTGTGGCTTGCTACCTCTCTCCACTGTCATACCCACTGTTTACTGTGGTGCTACCTCTCTCCACTGTCATACCCACTGTTTACTGTGCTTACTACCTCTCTCCACTGTCATACCCACTGTTTACTGTGGTTTCTACCTCTCTCCACTGTGTCCATACCCACTGTTTACTGTGCTTGCTACCTCTCTCCACTGTCATACCCACTGTTTACTGTGGTGCTACCTCTCTCCACTGTCATACCCACTGTTTACTGTGCTTACTACCTCTCTCCACTGTCATACCCACTGTTTACTATGGTTGCTACCTCTCTCCACTGTCATACCCACTGTTTACTGTGGTTTCTACCTCTCTCCACTGTGTCCATACCCACTGTTTACTGTGCTTGCTACCTCTCTCCACTGTCATACCCACTGTTTACTGTGCTTACTACCTCTCTCCACTGTCATACCCACTGTTTACTGTGGTTTCTACCTCTCTCCACTGTGTCCATACCCACTGTTTACTGTGCTTGCTACCTCTCTCCACTGTCATACCCACTGTTTACTGTGCTTGCTACCTCTCTCCACTGTCATACCCACTGTTTACTGTGCTTGCTACCTCTCTCCACTGTCATACCCACTGTTTACTGTGCTTACTACCTCTCTCCACTGTCATACCCATGTTTACTATGGTTGCTACCTCTCTCCACTGTCATACCCACTGTTTACTGTGGTTTCTACCTCTCTCCACTGTGTCCATACCCACTGTTTACTGTGCTTGCTACCTCTCTCCACTGTCATACCCACTGTTTACTGTGCTTGCTACCTCTCCACTGTCATGCCCACTGTTTACTGTGCTTGCTACCTCTCTCCACTGTCATACCCACTGTTTACTGTGCTTGCTACCTGTCTCTAGTGTGCCCATACTCACTGTGCCAGTTGCAACTGTGTTAGCATTGTAAACAAGCAGGGAAGAACACGACAAGAGACAGGTGAGGAATTTCGGACAATGTTATGCAAGAACAAAACATTGAGAAAAAAAAGTAGACTGCGATGAATGGAATCTGCTTCATATTCCAAATTCAACTATTCTTTCTTGTTGTCAAATGGAAAGTTTGTCTTTCTTGCCGTTGTTCTTGTGAAACGTGTAATCATGTCTTCTGGCCTTCAGTGTGATGGTTTTTATTTTCAGGGAAACAGAGAGAGAGAAGAGAGAGAGAGAGAGAGAGAGAGAGAAGAGAGAGAGAGAGAGAGAGAGAGAGAGAGAGAGAAATCTGATTTGGAATGAACAAACAAACAATAAGATGTGGAATGTTGCCTGGCCTTTATCATCAAGTCCTCTTGATGTACACTGATGACGTTAAATACGCCACACATGCTTCATCAGTTCATCACATCAGAAACAAATAACCAGAGGGTCCTGGTGCGTGTCCCAACATGTGCAATGATCTACTGACCCCTAAGCGACCTGCTGTCAAACGTTTCAAATAGCAACGTATTGTATGATGGTCCTGGACAAACTCCTGACAAGGATAGCAACATTATCAATGATCCCTCAGAGCGAATCAAATATATGTGTAAAAATATCCCTACAAATATAGAAGAAAGGACAACAGACTGCTAGATGGATGTCGTCTTGTTCAGACACGGCATGGGAGTTAACCTGCAGGCAGACTACAGTCCTAACTTCACTCGGATAATTGTCTCCCCTCATTAGACGTTTGAGTGTTTTGGTCTGTAGTGGTTCCACAAACATGAAAATGCGAATGAAAACACGGGAAATCCTTCAATAGGTCCCACAACTTCTATTGAGCATGCTATCGAATCAGTTGATCAGAACGGAAGTGCTCACCATGTAAACAAATCAAGGGAAAATAATCATAAAAAGAACAAGGGAAGTCACACGCTCATAAGGATGAGACTCTACAGGACAGTGCTCGGACACGTGGTTTACCGTGCGAGTTCGATGGATACGACCTTGATGGACGTTATCGGAACACTCTGTCGGTTCTGATTTGTGGAAATGTTATCTAATTGCATTGCTATGGCTGGAATGGCTGATATTCTGGTAGTTATGGCTGTGGTGAAAATTTCTTTTCTAGAAGGACAATACAGATTAGTGGTTGAGTCGACGGCGAGCGCCACTGCCCAGTGTGCCAGATGCGGTTGAAAGTGACACTTAGACCATGCATGACTGCCAGTTACACCATCCGTGACTGCCAGTTACACCATCCATGACTGCCAGTTACACCATCCATTACACCATCCATGACTGCCAGTTACACCATCCATGACTGCCAGTTACACCACCCATGACTGCCAGTTACACTACCCATTACACCATCCATGACTGCCAGTTACACCATCCATGACTGCCAGTTACACCACCCATTACACCATCCATGATTGCCAGTTACACCACCCATTACACCATCCATGACTACCAGTTACACCACCCATTACACCATCCATGATTGCCAGTTACACCACCCATTACACCATCCATGACTACCAGTTACACCATCCATGACTCCAGTTACACCACCCATTACACCATCCATGATTGCCAGTTACACCACCCATTACACCATCCATGATTGCCAGTTACACCACCCATTACACCATCCATGATTGCCAGTTACACCATCCATGACTGCCAGTTACACCATCCATGACTGCCAGTTACACCACCCATTACACCATCCGTGATTGCCAGTTACACCATCCATGACTGCCAGTTACACCATCCATGACTGCCAGTTACACCACCCATTACACCATCCGTGATTGCCAGTTACACCATCCATGATTGGCAGTTACACCATCCATGACTGCCAGTTACACCACCTATTACACCATCCATGACTGCCAGTTACACCATCATGACTGCCAGTTACACCATCCATACACCATCCATGACTGCCAGTTACACCACCCATTCCACCATCCATGACTGCCAGTTCCACCATCCATGGCTGCCAGTTACACCACCCATTACACCATCCATGACTGCCAGTTAGACCATCCATGACTGCCAGTTAGACCATCCATGACGGCTAGTTAGACCATCCATGACTGCGAGTTACACCATCCATTACACCATCCATGACTGCCAGTTACACCATCCATGACTGCCAGTTACACCATCCATGACTGCCAGTTACACCATCCATGATCCATGACTGCCAGTTACACCATCCTTGACTGCCAGTTACACCATCCTTGACTGCAGTTACACCATCCCTCACAGCCAGTTACACCATCCGTGACTGGCAGTTACACCATCTGTGACTGCCAGGTGGACAATACATGACTGTCAGTTACATCATTCATGACTTCCAGTTACACCAACTCTGACTGTCAGTTACGTCATCCATGACTGCCAGTTAGACTACCCATGACTGCCAGTTAGACCATCCATGACTGCCAGTTACACCATCCATGACTGCCATTTAGACCATCTGTGATTGCTAATTAGACCATCCATGACTGCTAGTTTGACCATCCATGACTGCTAGTTTAACCATCCGTGACTGCCAGTAAGACCCTCCGTGACTGCCAGTTAGACCATCCATGACTGCCAGTTAGACCATCCGTGACTGCTAGTTTGACCACCCATGACTGCTAGTTTAACCATCCGTGACTGCTGGTTTAACCCTCCGTGACTGCCAGTTAGACCCTCCGTGACTGCCAGTAAGATCCTCCGTGCCTGCCAGTTAGACCATCCATGACTGCCAGTTAGACCATCCGTGACTGCCAGTTAGACCATCCATGACTGCCAGTCAGACCATCCATGACTGCCAGTAAGACCCTCCGTGACTGCTAGTAAGACCCTCCGTGACTGCGAGTTCGACCATCTGTGACTGTCATTTAGACCAGTTGTAACTGCCATTTACACTATCCCTGACTGCCAGTTAGATCATCCATAATTGCCAGTTAGACCATCCATGACTGCCAGGTACACCGTCCATCAACCTCTGCAGTGGGAGACAATTGTAGCAACGCTCTCAGAGACACGTCTGAGTGGTCTCAGTCTTCACGATTCAGCGCATAGCAAAGTCAGCTCTGGGTAGGAGCCGGTCGGGGCAGAAAATCCCCCCCCCCTCCCCCCCTCCAAAAAAAAAAAAAAAAAAAAAAGACAGGAATCGAACCCAGCCATCACCTTGCGAAGGCTAGTTTGTAAAAAAAAATAAAAAATAAAAAAGCCGATCCGTGAGATCGGCTAGCCAGTAAAACATTTCAAACTTCTCTCGCCAGGTAGGCTTACAAGGCACACTACGCATCAACACAGACATGCCATACTGCTATTCAGTGCATTCACACACACACACACACACACACACACACACACACACACACACACACACACACACACATACACACACACACACACACCACACACACACACACACACGCATGCACACTGGCCATGAGCAGAACACTTGCATGTAAACCACTATATTGGGTCAACAGTGTATGTTCGCCGTAATGACCTTTGTATGTCGGTGACCGTGATGAGTGAACTCTGCTGCCCCGAAGACGTCTTCTCGCAGAGGTCTTCCAACGTGCCTTCAAACAGCAAGCATTACTGTGACCACACAGGATGGTTAAAATCTGTTCAAAATTAGGGGGATTGCATGGAACACTTACACTTCCTCTGTCTTCTAAGAGAGCCTCGACACTATCATTCAGAAAGTTTTAATCATTACTTTGATGCTGTGCAACTGGCCGTGTGAACGTTTATGCTGTGGTTGCTCTGTATGGAAACTTGCATTAGTGCGCGCGCGCGCGCACACACACACACACAGACACACACACACACACACACACACACACACGCACGCACGCACGCACTCACGCACGCACGCACGCACGCACGCACGCACCACACACACACACACACACACACACACACACACACACACACACACACACCACCTAACATGGTAAGTTCAGTTTATGGAGTGTTTTGTCCGTCATGGATGTATCTATCCGTCAGTAGTTTTGTGTTTTTACTTGTCCAGGGATGATGAGAATATCATATATGAGTGGTTCAGATAGTAAGGTAGATAGAGCAGAGAGAGAGAGAAGTGCATATCTAGGTTACTCTGAACAGAAACACCAGAAGCAAATCCACATGCATTCACTCATTTTCTTTCTACATTGCAGAATCCCTTTAGCCAAGCCCAGTCCTATGGTAACGCACTTAGACTAAGTGCTCACCTCATAACCGTAACTTAAAGTTCCCAAGAAATATGGAGTCACATTTACCTTGCGACATGGTCAGAGCGTCGCTGAGGTGCAAGTGCACAACTGTCAGATGCCAGGCTGGAAAAGAGTGCCAGTCCCGGTACCCCCCCCCCCCCCCCCCCCCTCTTATAGCTTGCGACTGGGTTTAAGTTGAACAACCTTTCTGATTGATGGAGTTACATGTTTTGATGTTTCTGACAGTCTGTTCATAGCGTTACACTACATGGCAATCTCTGCATTCATAAGCGGTTTGTCTGGACGGGTGGAATCGTCTACTACTGCTGCCGCTGCTGTTACTACTACTACTACTGCTGCTGCTACTACTACTACTACTACTGCTGCTGCTGCTGCTGCTGCTGCTGCTGCTGCTGCTATTACTACTATTACTACTACCCTTACTCCTCTCCTCCTCTCCTCCTCCTCCTCCTACTACTACTACTACTACTACTACTACTACTACACTACTACTACTACTACTACTACTACTACTACTACGCCACACAGAGTGTTGAATCATAAGAACCAAAATAGAACTACCGAGGCACAAAGCGGACTAAAAACACATTTCACTAAAGACACAACACGTCTCGGAGTGCTGGGTCTTGTTCAGGAAGGTCAGATAGCATACAACGTAGTGAAAACAAAGAATGAATAAACAGGCATTTGTCTCTACCATCTGGGTGCACGTGGCGCGCGGGGGGGGGGGGGGGGGGAGGGGGGGGCAGTTCATTGCCTCGCTGTTTTCGCCGGGCAGAAACCGGTCAGAAAGTTAAGGGGACTGTGGGGCTTTGGGACTCCATGCTATAGCGAGCAAAACATTTCACAGACAACCCGCCCCTAGTGACCCAGTGATGGCACAGACAACCCGCCCCTAGCGACCCAGTGATCGTACAGACAACTCACCCCCAGCGAGCCAGTGATCGTACAGACAACCCGCCCCTAGTGACCCAGTGATGGCACAGACATCCCGCCCCTAGTGACCCAGTGATCGTACAGACAACTCACCCCAGTGACCCAGTGATGGCACAGACAACCCGCCCCTAGTGACCCAGTGATGGCACAGACAACCCGCCCCTAGTGACCCAGTGATGGCACAGACAACCCGCCCCTAGTGACCCAGTGATCGTACAGACAACTCACCCCCAGTGAGACAGTGATTGTACAGACAACCCGCCCCTAGTGACCCAGTGATGGCACAGACAACCCGCCCCTAGTGACCCAATGATGGCAAGGACAACCCGCCCCTAGTGACTCAGTGATCGTACAGACAACCTGCCCCTAGTGACCCAGTGATGGCACAGACAACCCGCCCCCAAGACTCAGATAATTTATTCACGTTTTAGGCCATAGCCCCTCGTGAAGGGGAATGTGGGTTAATTACAGTCATCTTAGCACCTGGTGAAGGGGAATGTGGGTTAATTACAGTCATCTTACTACCTAAGCAACTGCACGCAAACATAACAAATACATATTCGAAATAATACTTTATGACAGAATACACGATCGCAACTTGAATGTTTTGAATAAATAAATTGACAATTTTTTAACAGTTTGCTCATGAGTACATGCCATAAGAAGAGCCAATCTAAACTGGCTTGGGAATTTATAAAACTTGATTGGTATATACTGAGCTCTTAGTTTGTACAAGGCAGGACAACACAACACAAAATGCACATCCTTTTCTGTATTCTTTCTACAAAGTGGACATATTAAATCTGCTTCACTATGAGAACGATAACGGTAATAATGCTCGGCAATTTCAGAAATACCAAGTCTGAATCTTGTCGTTATATACTTTAAGTGCCTGTCCAGGTTTAGCTGTAGATAACTTTTAACATCAGGTACGGTACAAAAGGACCTGTAATAAATAAATCTTTCACAGTTATCCATATGATAATTCCATTCCTGCCACCTGCACAAAATTAGTCAATCTCTGAAGACTCTGAGAAAATCGCCAGTCGCATTAACGCCTTGATTCAACCAAACGTAACTAAATCCAAACAGATACAGTTTACAACGAACATTTGAGACCCAGTTTCTTTTGTCACGTTCATCTAAATCAAACAACATACGATAGGCCTTATATGGTAATCTGCTCTCATGCATTCCTGTTAATTTTAACCAAAACTTAACACATTTTATGGCAGAGTTTATGTAAATAGGGTACCTGTTCGTTTCGCCATATACAAGGCCATTGGGTGTCCGCAGTTCAACTCTTAAAAATCTCTTGAGCCCAAATAAGTGAACCTTTTCGCATTGTAGAGCTGCTTTTTCTAACCCCCATAACTCGGCACCATATTGTACTATTGGCTGAATCTGTGCGTCAAACAGTTTCAGAAAAGTATGCAGGGAATTATTTTTTAACTTAAAGAGGTTTTGCAAAATACATTAACAAAGCATTTTTGGCTCTACTCGAAAGGTTATTAAAAGCTGCTACAAAACGTAGAAAAGTAAATTCCTAAGTACTTATATGCATTAACGACAGGCATAGTTATACGTTGAAAGTCAATTTTTCATATGCAGATAAATGCCCCCCTTTCCTAAATACAACAACATTACTTTTATCCATATTTACCTTTAAACGTAAGGCTGACGCTGCGCGATGCAAACTATTTATCTGGGTTTGTAGACCAACGACTGTTTCAGCCACAAAGCCACATCATCAGCCAATAGCAATATGAACAGCTCAAAGTAGTCATACGTAAACGTCGCACCATGTCGGCCTCCTCTAATTACTTCCAGTGCTAATTCATTGATGAATAAAGAAAATAAAATAGGACTGCATACATCACCTTGTTTCACCCCACGAGTACAGTTAATGTAATTAGTTAGATTAGCACCACATCTGACCCTAGCTTTTACATTGACATACATGCTACGAACACATTGATACAGTTTACCTTTGATTCCATTTTTCAAAAGGATTGGCCACAACAAGTTCCTTTCTATTGAATCAAACGCCATTTCAAAATCAATAAAGGCAACATATAACTTATGATTGAAACAAAACTGTTTTTGTATTAGCGCCAACAAAGTAAACATATGATCAACCGTTGAGTATCCTCTTTTGAATCCTGCTTGGTGTTCACCTGTCAAATTATATTCTTCTACCCATTCTTGAAGTCTGTTATTATAACTGCACTATATATTTTACTGCTGATATCACACAAAGGTATGCCTCTGTAATTACTAGGATTATTAACATCACCTTTTTTGAATAAAGGAAGTATAGTAGAATCAGTCCAGTTATCTGGAAAAATACCTTCGTCGAACAATGCATTAAAAAATTTCACAAAAAAGTCACCAACCCGACCTCCAGCATATTTCATAATTTCCCCAATGATTCCATCTGGACCAGCAGCTTTACCATTCTTTAACCTATTTATTGCGAGCAGTACCTCTTCTCTTGATATAGGGCGATTCCTTGCCGTCGTCTCATCTCCATCTTCCTCTGAATAATCTTGATCATTATCCGGAAAAACTGTACCTCTTGTTTCCTCTAGTTCTAGTAAACCATTAAAATGCTTAAACCAGTCTTCAGCTGTTAAATTATTATGCACGTGTTTCCGTTTAAAAGATATTGTATGCACAGTTTTCCAAAACTCTCTTTGACTGTTTACGCTAGTGACAAGTTTTTCCAACAGCATGTCATTGTACTGTTTTTCTTTTCTTTTTAACAAGTTTTTACATTCTCTTCTAGCAACACAATAAGCATGAATGTCCTTTTCATCTCTTGTTTTCCTAAAGTGTAAGAGCAGATCGTTTGCTTTTGCTTTGCTTAATTTGCATTCTCTATCATACCAGTCACTCTTTTCTCTAACTGTCAAATTAATTTTCTTTTTCATAATATCAGCTTGTTTCCTAATACATTCATTAAACAAGTTCAAAACATCATTGCAACAACCCGCCCCCAGTGACACAGTGATCGCACAGACAACTCACCCCCAGTGAGCCAGTGATCGTACAGACAACCCGTCCCCACTGAGACAGTGATCGTACAGACAACCCGCCCCCAGTGAGACAGTGATCGTACAGACAACCCGCCTCCAGTGAGCCAGTGATCGTACAGACAACCCGCCCCTAGTGACCCAGTGATCGTACAACAACCCGCTCCCAGTGACCCAGTGATCGCACAGACAACTCACCCCCAGTGAGCCAGTGATCACACAGACAACCCGCCTCCAGTGAGCCAATGATCGTACAGACAACCCGCCCCTAGTGAGACAGTGATCGTACAGACAACCAGCCCCTAGTGACGTGAGCCAATAATCGTACAGACAACCCGCCCCTAGTGAGCCAGTGATCACACAGAGAACTCACCCCCAGTGAGCCAGTGATCGTACAGACAACCCACCCCCAGTGAGCCAGTGATCACACAGACAACTCATCCCCAGTGAGCCAGTGATGGTACAGACAACCCACCCCCAGTGACCCAGTGATCGCACAGACAACCGACCCCCAGTGAGCCAGTGATCACACAGACAACTCACCCCCAGTGAGCCAGTGATCGTACAGACAACACGCCCCAGTGACCCAGTGATCGCACAGACAAGCCACCCTCAGTGAGCCAGAGATCACACAGACAACCCACCCCCAGCGAGCCAGTGATCACACAGACAACCCGTCCCCAGTGAGCCAGTGATCGTACAGACAACCCACCCGCAGCGAGCCAGTGATCACACAGACAACCCGTCCCCAGTGAGCCAGTGATCGTATAGACAACCCACCCCCAGTTACCCAGTGATCGTACAGACAGCCCGCCCCCAGTGAGCCAGTGATCGTACAGACAACCAGCCCCTAGTGACGTGAGCCAGTTATCGTACAGACAACCCGCCCCTAGTGACCCAGTGATCGTACAGACAACCTACCCCCAGTGAGCCAGTGATCATACAGACACCCCGCCCCTTGTGACCCAGTGATCGTACAGACAACCCGCCCCTAGTGACCCAGTGATCTTACAGACAACCCGCCCCTTGTGACCCAGTGATCTTACAGACAACCCGCCCCCAGTGAGCCAGTGATTACACAGACAACCCGCCCCCAGTGAGCCATTGATCGTACAGACAACCCGCCCCAGTGAGCCATTGATCGTACAGACAACCCGCCCCTTGTGACCCAGTGATCGTACAGACAAACCGCCCCTAGTGAGCCAGTGATCACACAGTGATCGTACAGACACCCCCCCCCCCTCCCCCAGTGAGCCAGTGATCGCATAGACAACCCGCCACCAGTGAGCCAGTGATCGTACAGACAGCCCCTCCCCCCCCCCCCCATGTTGAACCAGTGATCATACAGACACCCGCTCCCCCCCCCCCCACCCCCCACCAGTGAGCCAGTGATCGTACAGACAGCCCACCCTCAGTGAACCAGTGATCATACAGACACCCCCTCCCCCCCACCCCCCAGTGACCCAGTGATCACACAGACAACTCACCCCCAGTGAGCCAGTGATCACACAGACATCCCACCCCCAGTGAGCCAGTGATCGTACAGACAGCCCGCCCCCAGTGAGCCAATGATCGTACAGACAGCCCCTCCCCCCCTCCCCCCAGTGAACCAGTGATCATACAGATACCCCCTCCCCCCCACCCCCCAGTGACCCAGTGATCACACAGACAACTCACCTCCAGTGAGCCAGTGATCACACAGACATCCCACCCCCAGTGAGACAGTGATCGTACAGACAGCCCGCCCCTAGTGAGCCAGTGATCGTACAGACAACCCGCCCCCAGTGACCCAGTGATCGTACAGACAACCCGCCCCCAGTGACCCAGTGATCGTACAGACAACCCGTCCCAGTGACCAGTGATCGTACAGACAACCCGCCCCCAGTGACCCAGTGATCACACAGACAACCCGCCCCTGGTGACCCAGTGATCGTACAGACAACCCGCCCCCAGTGAGCCAGTGATCACACAGACACCCCGCCCCTAGTGACACAGTGATCACACAGACAACCAGCCCCTGGTGACCCAGTGATCGTACAGACAACCAGCCCCTTGTGACCCAGTGATCGTACAGACAACCCGCCCCTAGTGACCCAGTGATCGTACAGACAACCCGCCCCTAATGACCCAGTGATTGTACAGACAACCCGCCCCTGGTGACCCAGTGATCGTACAGACAACCCGCCCCTAGTGAGCCAGTGATCACACAGACAACCCGCCCCTAGTGAGCCAGTGATCGTACAGACAACCCGCCCCAGTGACCCAGTGATCGCACAGACAACCCGCCCCTAGTGACCCAGTGATCGCACAGACAGCCCGCCCCTAGTGACATGAGCCTGTGATCGTACAGACAACCCGCCCCTAGTGAGCCAGTGATCGTACAGACAACCCGCCCCTAGTGACCCAGTGATCGTACAGACAACCCCGCCCCTAGTGACGTGAGCCAGTGATCGCACAGACAACCCGCCCCCAGTGAGCCAGTGATTACACAGACAACCCGCCCCCAGTGAGCCAGTGATCGTACAGACAACCCGCCCCTAGTGAGCCAGTGATCGTACAGACAACCCGCCCCTTGTGACCCAGTGATCGTACAGACAACCCGCCCCTAGTGACCCAGTGGTCGTACAGAGAACCCGCCCCTAGTGACATGAGGCAGTGATTGGGGACTTAGGGATTGTCGGTGTCCATCAGACAAATGCTGTTCTGTTCAAAGAACTCAGAACAGGTCTGTTTCAGAATAACACAAATTGTTGGCTACATCAGATCACGGGCTACATTTCACAAAGCACTCAGAACACGTCTGTTTCAGTGTAACACAAACTACTGGCTACATCACATCAAAAGCTGCATTTCATAAATCACTCAGAACACGTTTGTTTCAGAATAATACAAACTATTGGTGACGTCACATCAAAGGCTACATTTCAGAAAGAAATTAAAATACGTCTGTAACATAGACTACTAGCTACATCACATCAAAAGCTACAGTTAAGAAGCATTAAAAAAGAAAAGCAGACATACATAAGAACAATAGGTCTTTTTTAAAGCTGAAAATGTTGCAGTTAGCAAACACACAAACACATTCATTCCCGTTTGAACGGAAACATGAAAGGTGAAACACACAATTGTATATTTGTGCTTGTGACCACACACTCTCAGCTTCTCAAACAGGTCAACGACCACCACGAACAGGTTGTGTTGCTTGTTTTTCCTGTGGTTGAGTGTGTCCATTTCCGGTGAACATAAACAACTTCTTTGTCAACTCGTGTGTGACGTACTTCCGTCTCATAGTGTCGTTTCCAGGGGAGGCACGGAACAACATAATAATTTTAAAAAAAATGTCTGAGCAGCTTTTCTCAAATCAATGGTATAGCCAACCATTCGTGCTGTGCCACACTGACTTAGTTTGTAAATATTTGACAAGCAGAGCTGTGGTTCACCGGGCAAACCAGCAGTGGCAACCTTTGCCCCAGAAGCACTTAACGGAACTGGGCAGAGTACACTGCCAGGCACACCCCGCCCTCAGCCAGAACAATTGGGGGGAGGAGGGGGGGGGGGGGGCGGGGGCGGCAGGAGGGGGGAGATGGGGAGAGCTATTGGGTTCAGAACCTTTTCGCTTTGATTTTGGTTTGTTTGGTTGTTTGTTTTGTTTGGATTTTTCTTCTGTTTTGTTTTGTTTTATCTTATTTTGTTCCGCTTTGGTTTGCTTTGCTTTGCTTGCTGTGTGTGTGTGTGTGTGTGTGTGTGTGTGTGTGTGTGTGTGTGTGTGTGTGGTGTCAAATGGTTTGTGTGTCTATTTGTTCGTATGTTTAATTGACTGAGGTCCTCAGTCGATTATTTCTTTATTTTTCATTTTTTCCCTTTTTTTTTCTTTGTTGTGTCACTTCTTTACCATGGCAACGAAAGGCGTTATAACACGGCCTGAAAACCATGGCAACGAAAGGCGTTATAACACGGCCTGAAATCGCCTTCGCGTTGGCCATGATGTTAATGTTTGTCAGAAACAAACAGGCCGACGATCAACCAGTCAAAAACAAGCTGTTCATGGTCATCATGTTGTTAATGTTTGTCAGAAACAAATTGGCCGACGATCAACCAGTCAAAAACAAGCAGTTTGACGGATTTGTGTGAGCCATTGGTCTGTTGGAAGACGTGAGAACGGCTAATCAGAGTCTGAAACATACAGACGTTTGACATCAGATGGTGTCATTTTTGCTGGGAACACAAAATCCTTATGTTTTCGCTAAAGCTGAAACGTTTTCAATATTTTGAATGGCTCATTACACGTTTCTCTCTCTCCTCCACCCCCCCCCCCCCCCCCCCGCCCCTCTGTCTCTCTCTCTCTCTCTCTCTCTCTTGCATTGGGGTGTAAGACGTGTGTTTCAGCTCTCTACATCCTAAATCAAAAGTGCACTGGTTGGACTTTCCTGATTGTGGAATAATCTTGTTTGGTGGTTTGTGAAAGGTGTGTGCCGTGTAAAGTGAAGTAACTTCTATGAATTAATCAATAGCAAGCCTGTTGTTAACAAGTTTTTTTTTAATTCATATCGTGCAGTGAAAGAATTATTTCACTATTCACGGACCTCTCTTTCTGGCCGCACGTGCAACAGGACTGACAAGCTGATCCCTGCGTTGTGTCCAAGGTTAACTGGCGTGTGCTAACTGCTCACAGATAACTCTGTTGTTGTAAATGTGGTGCATGTGTACTAAGAAAAGTTGTCTGGCTATTGTAAATAACAACACAGGCGCTTGAAAACATTTTTCTCATTATTAAAAACAAAATCGAACATGGTGCCGTAGAAAAGGAGAACATTCTTATGAAACATGCTAAAGAGCCTGGTGACCGAATGGATCAATGTTGTCTGAGTGATAATTAGTTGTTATTTCGTGATTGTTTAACATGGCTGACTGTTATCCAGACAACGGAAAAGCAAGGAAGCTATTGCCTACCAGAGACATGATTCAGAAGCGATTTTTCTGTTCCCGTGACGAACTGGCTGTATGGAGGAATAGTCTTATTTACCGATATTCAGCAATAAATGAACACGAATTAAGTTTGAAATAATTGACTATGATGCCAGAGGTACTCTTATTTCTACAACAGACTCTTTAATGCAGGAATCGCTTCCCAGCAATCAAGCACAAACCAAGTTTCGACTCCATTGTGATTCTGTAAAATGCGTGACAATCTCATTATTTTTTTACTCATGATTTACATGGAACTCTCCTCTGTCAGAGTAGAGAGTGTGTGAAACTGGGATCGACGAGAGTGCGAAGTTCTCAGAATTTTCGTCATCACCTTCTTGGAGAACAGGGGCATCTCTCAACTGATCCAATCCTTGCTCCACACACCCATCACATTCGTTACCTGTTTTCCTGGAACCCCCAGGGTTCAGAATCCTGAATAAGAAATGCCAGATTCCCCCACCGTCTGTGCTCCCGTGCAAACTGTTTCCCCTTCGCATTGCTTTTCAACTTCCTTGTTGTCTGATGTAATTCATTCCTATTGTGATTTAACAAAGTGATTATTTTCCCTCCGACCCCATCACTGCCCAAGAAAGTAAGCGACGAACAGGACAAGGGCTTGTCTTCACTTTCCTCATGTTCTGCACGACTTTCACAAAATCCAGGTGTAGGTGATGTTGGTAAAATAAAGCCCGACACAACGACTGAAACCCCGAAACCTGGTTTGAAGAACAAAAAGGGAAAAAATAATATGCGCAGACGAGCTCGGTGTCTGACTCCAAATCGTTAAGTCTGTCCTCCAAAACACCTACCACCCCTCTGCGAAACTCGTTGGGACCACTTCGAACGAGGCCTGGAAGAACTTCATACCATGCAAAGAGAACTAGACAACAGAACGTCTACGCACATAGACGACGCAAGAATTTGAGCACAAAATGAAATTGGCATTTTCTGTAAAGACATAACTGAAACAATGAACAGCAACATTAAGGAACTCAAACCACAACTAACCAGTCTAAAAAAAATGAACAGCAACATTAAGGAACTCAAATCACAACTAACCAGTCTAAAACAGGAAAATAGCCGCCTGGCCAGAGAAGTACACTCTTGCAAAACTCAGTTAGGGACACCACAATCCAAGATAAAGAGACCAAAGAAAACAAAACAAACAGAAACCATTGGAATTCAAACCACATCTGCAGAATTTCCCTCGTCCTGTAGTTCACTTGAAAACAAAGATCTGCGTCGGTCTGAACCTGACACACTGTCACTCCAGTCAATTGACCCTCAGGTCAATGTTGAAAATATCCTCACAAAATCAGTGACAGATACACATCCCTCTGATGATGAGCCGGAGAAAACACGTGAAGAAAAGGAAAACTACGATCTAAGGTATGCCGTACCTGTCACAAACACGTATTCTGTGCTGGAAAACGTGGATGAAATGAATGAAAACATCGCACCAGAGCTATCAAGAACCTCCAAACAAGACCCCCCAAACCAACCAAACGAACCAACCCACCCCCCATGACCATTTTAAAAATCCTTTCTACTCCAGAAAGAGCAACAATGTTACTAATTGGTGACTCCATTCTCCGATACATAAATCCAAGAAGACTGGCCCCCAAGGAATGAGTTCATGTACAAGATTTGCGTGCAGGGGATGACAGTACATGACCTGATTTCCTGGCTGTTGTCAATTGTGACGGACCGTTTTTCATCCGGTCACAAAGTTTCATGTGCGACCGTGCTTACCGGAAGGTAGTTGTCCGGAAGCCAGTTGCAAAAGTTAGCTGACTGCTACTCACCGGCGCATTGCTATAAGCCGGGTGAGTTGCACCGGTTAGGCAGTCTCTGCAGTGATTCCGGCAATACAAGTCACAGAAGGCCGAAGAGGGACTCAGCCGTTTGCTAGTAGCAGTCAGTTGCCCCCAGGTTGATAGTGTTCCCTGGACTGACGGGGACTGGCTGCTACCGGGTTAGGGCCGGGGCCATAGCTGTGTTGACGGCCCGTTCTCCACCTGGTTGCTGCTGGTGTTGAGAGGCTGGCCTGAGTGCCGACAATTGCCCTACCTGCCACTGCGCCCGTGACCGACCACTGTTGGGCCAGTGGGTTGGAGATGTCGCTGCTGGTGAGCCAGGACGTCGCTCCTTCTTTTGTGCCAGCGACCTGCGTCCGAAGCCGTCGCTGTGTGTGTGGTGTGTGTGCCACAGCTCTTGGTTGGTGTTGAGCCACAGGTGGTGTGTGTGCCACAGCTCTTGGTTGGTGTTGAGCCACAGCTCTTAGGTGTTTGAGCCACAGCTCGTAGGTGAGACTGTCACCGTGTTGCTGACAGAGACGCCACGAACGTGTTAGTTTTCTTTTCCTTCTTTCTTCATTGTGAGCCACAGAGACTCTGTTGTCAGACTGGACTCGTCGCTGCCGCCGTCGTCATCATCGTTGGACCCGGCAGTTTTGATAGCTATAATTGTATTGACTTGTGTGTGTACACCTGATGGTGGGTGTACCAACCTCCGTTTAATTGTGTGTTTATTTTGTATGTGTTTTGCTTGATGGCTCGGGCGGCATAAAAAAAAGAAGTGTTATTTTGTTGCCTGGCTGTCCATGTTCAAATGAGTGGGTGTGTGTATGTGAATTAGAAAAAGTCGTGCATGCATCCATAATTCTGAGTGAGTCAGACTTCCACACACACGCATTTCCATCCGTAACATCTGGTGACCCCGTAGTACTTTTTCGCATTAACCTTCTGAATTGTTAGGATTAGGATTTCTTTTGTGACCCCTTATAGTGTCCCCAGTTATTAAGTTAGGACACGTTGACTGACTTTCCTTTTAAGAGGCTTGATTGTTTTGTATTGTTGTATGACTGGTTCTTGAGTTGATTTCCCGTCTCCAGCGTAACAGGGTATCTCTTTTGTAGTTTCTGGAGATACGAGGGCCTAGTTCTTTGTCTTCTGTGGGCTTTAGTTTGGTTCTCTTTTGTTACCCTTTTCATTGGTTCTATTTCTATCTTTTTCACTTGGGGATTGTGTTGCTTCTCTAGCATTCTGAGGATTCTTTTCTCTTGAATGAATGTGTGTATGATTGGCTGCCTGGGCCATTTTTAAAAAGATAACCCCCCTTTCTCCCAAAAAAAAACCCAACAAGATTGTCTTCATTTATATATGCATTGATTATTGATTTATGCATATCTATGTTTGATTATTGATTGATTTATGCATATTCATTCGTGATTGAGTTCTGTTTATTCATTGTTGATTGATTTGTGCATTTGTTTCATCATTAGTGCTGTTATTGATTCATGCATTTGTTGTTTACCTACCATTGATTATTGAGTGCATTTCCCAAACCCGTAGGCTTCTGTTGTTGCTGTTGTTCCCCATTCCCCAAGCCTGTAAGCTTCTATTTATTGCTATCGTTGCGTTCCCTTTAAAATTAGTCGTAGTTTTTTAAAGTGTGATAGATATATATGTTTGTGTGAAAAAGGAAGGAAAAAATCGTAAGAACCCTCTTTGGAATATATTTCAGTGTCCGTAGTATCTAAACGTTCTTTTGATTGTCTTTGGTCCACTGACTTAGTGTTTCATTATGGCCTCTGAGGATGAAGATAGAGTTTTCACTAAATACTTACAATGTGGTAAGGCATTTGGTCTTGAAGGAGAGCTTTTACTGGAGTATGTTGATAAATGTATTAGGCAAGATTCAGAAAGAGAAGAAAGACTGAACGTAAGGCGAATGCAGGAGGAAACCATAAGACAAAAAGAGATAGAGGAAACTAAAAGAGAGGAGTTAGAACAGGAAACCAAAAGAGCAAAAGAGGAGCAGGGAACTAAAAGATTAGAACAGATTGAAGAAACTAAAAGGATACAGTTAGAACTTTCTCGTCAGGGAGTAGTTTCAGGTGAGGATAGTCACAGTGCTAGTGCACCCAGGTCTAACACCCCTCGTCCTACCTTTCCCAAATTACCTCTCTTTAAGGAAAAGAGTGATGACACTGACAGTTATCTGTTCAGGTTCGAAACCCATGCTCGTTCTTTAGGGTGGTCAGAAAACCTATGGGTTACATATCTCTCTGCATTACTTGAAGGTTCAGCTCTTACGCTTTATCATTGTTTGGCAGAAAACAACGTTGTTCCGTATGAGCTGTTGAAAGAAAGTTTGCTAAAGAAGTTTCAGTGTACTCCAGATGGTTTTAGAAAGCGCTTTCGGGAATCAAAGCCCAGGGCAGATGAACCCTTTGAAACTTTTTCTGTTGAACTTAAACGCCTTCTGGATCGTTGGATTTCGTTGTCCAAAATTGAGAAAACTTTTCAGGGTCTTGTTGACCTTATTTTGAGAGAACAGTTTTTAGAGTGTGTTTCGAAGGATTTGGCTACTTTTCTATGTGAAAAGGATGAAAAAACATTTGATGCTATGATTAAGTCTGCCGAATCGTACAGGTGTGTCCACCCCACTAAGTTTCTTTCCAGAAAGGCAGATGTAAATATTTTTACCTCTGTTTCCCATACTTCTGGCCAGTCAGATAGACTCCCCTGCCGTGGTCAGTCAGATAGAGGTCGCAGGTATTTTGCCTCTTAGCCTGTTCAGAATCCCAGCACCCCAGCTAATCGAGGCGGTGGTAACCGTTCCCGTGGTCGTGGTGCTCATCAGTATTCAGGCAATAGAGGTTCATCAGGAAATACTTTTTCCCAGTCTCCTACTATTGTCTGTTTTCTGTGCAAAAAGACAGGACATGTAGCTTCCAAATGTACTTGGAAGTCGGGTAAAAACCCATGCAAGATTTGCACTCTTAGCCATCCCGATAGATGCCCTTTTGTCACTGGCAGTCCAACTGTTGTCGACAAGTCAGCTGACAAACAATCTACTGCTGCTTGTTCGATTGTTCGCTCCCCATTCGCTTGTTTAGCTGCAGGTGAATTCACTGGAAAGTTACACTTAGAATCTGGTTCTGTTAATGGCACTCTAAGTTCTGTATTGCGTGACGCTGGTGCAACCATTTGTGGTGTTCGCAAGAGATTAGTTTCCGATAGCCAGACGCTAGGTACTACAGTGAGCTGTGTTTCTTTTGGAGGACGAGTGGATGAATTCCCACTAGCTACAGTTCATGTCAGTTGTCCCTACTTTGAAAGTGATCTAACCTGCTGTGTCCTAGACAGTCCTGTCGCAGATCTCATCATAGGTAATATCCCTGGTGTCTGTGAAGACAGTGCTTCCAGTCATGTGAGTGAACCCTTCTCTTTAGCTGCCGTTACCAGGGCTAGAGCTAAACATGTGGTCGAGACGAAACCTCTGTGTAAGATCCCTGATGATTTAAATATCTCTCGGTCCGACCTGATTTTGAAGCAAAAGGCAGATGAGTCGTTGAAGACATGTTTTCAGCTAGCGTCTTCTGGTGAAGTGAAGAAATCAGGTGCAGTACTTTCTACTATTATTTGTCAGACGGTGTTCTGTTCAGGCATTTTGAGACAGATGATATTTCGTATCATCAGGTTGTTGTTCCCTCTCAGAGTGTCCCAGCAGTTACCTCACAGGTAAAGTCAGTACCATGGTCAGAAATAACCCCACTCAGTTCTGGAAGGAAGATTGTTTCTGTTAGACATTCTCCAAGAAGTTCGCCTTCTTTGAACGCTGCTTCTAATTCTCGTGATTCTGTGGTCGCGTACACAGTCGGTATTGTTCAGGACTGTGATGACGCGTTACCACTACACACTCTACCTGTGCCCATGGCATCCTCCATGCCAGATGAGGATATTGATTCCGTACACTTTGATGGTGCTTTGTCAAACAGCAATGCTAGGGAGTTAAGAAAAGTCTTTGATGATTTTCAGGATATTCTTACTCTGAAACCAGGCTCCTTCTCGGGCAACGTACTATTGGAGATTCCTCTAACTACTGTTCCAGTTAGGAAAAGGTGTTATGACATCCCCTTCTCTGCTGGAGAGGTTGTCGAGAGAGAAGTTGGCATCATGTTGGAACTCGGTATTATTGAACCCTCCAGTAGCCCCTATGCCTCCCCAGTTGCTCTCGTCAGGAAAAAAGATGGTACCTGTCGCTTTTGCATTGGTTTCCGTTCTCTGAATAAGATTACTGTCTTCGATGCTGAGCCCATTCCTGATGTGGAAAGTTTGTTTGCAAGATTGTCTGATGCAAAGTTCTTTACCAAGATAGACCTTGCAAAGGGATATTGGCAGATAGTTGTTAAGCCCGAGGATCGTCCAAAGACAGCTTTTACAACGCATATGAGTCTTTTCCAGTTTGTCAGAATGCCTTTTGGTCTTGTGTCAGCACCTGCTGTTTTCGCCCGCATGATGCGCATGTTAGCTTTGGATCAGTTTTCAGCTGTCAGTTTCTTTGATGATATTCTGGTTCATAGTGTTTCATGGGATGCACATGTTCGTCATGTGAAAGGTGTTCTTTCACGTCTGAGGTCTTTCAATCTCACAGCTCGTCCCTCGAAAATAGAGGCAGGTTTCCGTTCTCTGGAATTTCTTGGACATATCGTTGGAGGTGGTACTATGCGTCCGGAACAGAAAAAGATAGATAAGATTCTGAGAATTCCCACCCCTACTACCAAAAAGCAAGTCAGATTTTTGCTAGGTTTGCTTAGCTTTTACAGAAATGTTCCCAGTTTTTCCACCTTGAGTGCTCCACTCTCTGATTTAATCAAGGATGTTGGTCGAGCTGGAAGATCTATATCTTGGACCCCTGAATGTGCAGTAGCGTTACAGAAGATTCAGAGTATTTTGTCATCAGCACCTGTCTTGCTGTTACCTCAGTTAGGTAAGCCCTTTGTTCTGCGAACTGATGCTAGTTCTGTTGGGCTAGGTGCTGTACTACTGCAAGAGGATGATGAGGTACTTCACCCAGTTGTGTTTAGGAGTCGCAAGTTGTTGGATCGTGAGAAGTCCTACAGTACCATCGAACGAGAGTGTTTAGCCATTGTCTGGGCTGTTCAAAAGTTCGTTCGGTACCTTTGGGGAGTCAGGTTTATCCTCCAAACAGACCATCGACCTTTGACGTACCTGCGCACGTCAAATTTCAAGAATTCCCGGATTATGCGTTGGGCATTGTCTCTGCAGGAATTTTCGTTCGAAGCGGAATCACTTCCAGGATCATCGAACATTTTCGCTGATCTTCTTTCACGTTCTTGTGAGAACCAGTCTGTCCCTTAACATTGCTTTGAGTACATCCCAGTTTTGGTGATTTTTCATGTACTTTTTCTGGAATTTTGTGACCTGGAGTTGTTTATTTCCTCTTAGTAAAAACAATTCGGACATTGTTTTTTTTTTTTTAGGAGGGGGAGTATTGTGACGGACCGTTTTTCATCCGGTCACAAAGTTTCATGTGCGACCGTGCTTACCGGAAGGTAGTTGTCCGGAAGCCAGTTGCAAAAGTTAGCTGACTGCTACTCACCGGCGCATTGCTATAAGCCGGGTGAGTTGCACCGGTTAGGCAGTCTCTGCAGTGATTCCGGCAATACAAGTCACAGAAGGCCGAAGAGGGACTCAGCCGTTTGCTAGTAGCAGTCAGTTGCCCCCAGGTTGATAGTGTTCCCTGGACTGATGGGGACTGGCTGCTACTGGGTTAGGGCCGGGGCCATAGCTGTGTTGACGCCCCGTTCTCCACCTGTTTGCTGCTGGTGTTGAGAGGCTGGCCTGAGCGCCGACAATTGCCCTACCTGCCACTGCACCCGTGACCGACCACTGTTGGGCCAGTGGGTTGGAGATGTCGCTGCTGGTGAGCCAGGACGTCGCTCCTTCTTTTGTGCCAGCGACCTGCGTCCGAGGCCGTCGCTGTGTGTGTGTGGTGTGTGTGCCACAGCTCTTGGTTGGTGTTGAGCCACAGGTGGTGTGTGTGCCACAGCTCTTGGTTGGTGTTGAGCCACAGCTCTTAGGTGTTTGAGCCACAGCTCGTAGGTGAGACTGTCACCGTGTTGCTGACAGAGACGCCACGAACGTGTTAGTTTTCTTTTCCTACTTTCTTCATTGTGAGCCACAGAGACTCTGTTGTCAGACTTGGCTCGTCGCTGCCGCCGTCGTCATCATCGTTGGACCCGGCAGTTTTGATAGCTATAATTGTATTGACTTGTTGTATGTGTACACCTGATGGTGGGTGTACCAACCTCCGTTTAATTGTGTGTTTATTTTGTATGTGTTTTGCTTGATGGCTCGGGCGGCATAAAAAAAGAAGTGTTATTTTGTTGCCTGGCTGTCCATGTTCGGATGAGTGGGTGTGTGTATGTGAATTAGAAAAAGTCGTGCATGCATCCATAATTCTGAGTGAGTCAGACTTCCACACACACGCATTTCCATCCGTAACATCACTCCAGCCCTTGCCGAAGCAGAGACATGTCACTGTCCACATTGGGGGTGAACTCCTGTCGTTCAGGGATCGTTGTAAAGGAAGACTGGATGAACCTTATTTCCCTGTGCTGCAAAACATTTCCAAATGCCAAACTGACCTTCAGCTCCATCATCCCTGTCAGAGGTCGACATCATTTGAACAGCATCATCTGACCGTCCAGCTGTAATCTGCAGACTGTGTGTGAGAATGTGGGACGTTCACCACTCCAACTGGAGCCCCTCCGTCTTGCGTTTTACCAAGACCAAGCGTCAAAGGCACAGCAAAACTGGCGGAAGCCTTGAAAACCACATGGCAGACTACTTGAAAACCACATGGCAGACTACTTGAAAACCACATGGCAGACTATTTGAAAACCACATGGCAGACTACACAACCACACTTTGGAAACGTGCCCCCGGCTTTCCCGGATGTATCGCAGAGAAAGCCGTCAGTCAGAAATAATCCGTCAAGGGACTATTATCTGAGTATGCTACATAAAGAGACACCGAGATATTTATTCTCTGACAGTAATG
The DNA here is from genome assembly GCA_033310375.1 of Conus canariensis. Classification (NCBI taxonomy): domain Eukaryota; kingdom Metazoa; phylum Mollusca; class Gastropoda; order Neogastropoda; family Conidae; genus Conus; species Conus canariensis. The sequence continues at coordinate 84,069,708 of CM065723.1, forward strand.
ATGCTTCTCAAACCAATTCCCTCCATTGCAATTCCTATTGAAAGACCGCACGTTATCCCCCAAACTACCCAAATCCTTCATCTCTTTTTCACTACCTATCTTTGAATCCCCGTCCAACTCCGATGGATCCATGTTCTGTAGACCCCTTTCTTCCAACAAAACCTCTTCCCCAATAATGTAAACAGAGCAGACTGAATACCACCCCCATCTAAACATTTTAGTCACGAACGGGATTATTCCAATGAATATTCCGCTTCCCTCCAAAACCCAACATACCCACAAAATATTCCTGGTCAAAGGTCTAATCACTCGGCTCCTGATGGAAATGGAAATGCCTATGCTCTTGAACTGTGCAGGATGGCATCGCAGCCATTGTCACAGCATTGATTTGTCGCTGTTAATCAACCTAAATGAAGTTGTTCCTGTGAACATCGATAAAGGGCTCGCACGCACGTGCGCGAGCACGTGTGTGTGTGTGTGTGTGTGTGTGTGTGTGTGTGTGTGTGTGTGTGTGTGTGTGTGTGTGTGTGTGAATGCGTGTGCACGTGCGTGCTTGCATGCATGTGTATGCGTGCTTGCGTGCGTGCGTGCGTGCATGCATGCGCGCGCGCGCGCGCGCGCGCGTGTATGTGTGTGTGTGTGTGTGTGTGTGTGTGTGTGTGTGTGTGTGTGTGTTAAATTGTCAGCTCTGCTTGTATTCATAGTCGTAATCTCATTCGAGAAAGTTGATTGTGACTGGTAACGTATTTGGAATGCGGTACAATTTCTGCCGAAGTTTTGAAGTCATTCTGATATTATATATACACTTTTGCCTTTGAATTTTCAGCTTATTTTGCTTTTGTCCTTTCGTGGATTCGTCATTGTTTATTGATCTACAATTGAAGTTTTTTCTTTCATTGCTGTTAATTGTGTTGTCATCCAGTTTGCCTTGACATTTTTTCTCATTCGTTTCAGTCAGACCTTACTTGTCAGTCTGTAAGAGCTTTGTCTGCTTGTTATTATCATTGTGTCTTTTGTTTGATATAGTATTAATATTAGATATGACAGAAGACAACAACCCTTGGCTGAAAAGAGATGGGCTGCAATCCCAGATTATAATGTTGTTCGTAGAGATCCTAAACAAAACATGGAAACTGGTATCATCGTATATCTTCATCAGACAGTAAAATTCCAGAGGAAGCATTTTTAGAACAATTTAATGTAGACACAATCTGGATTGAGATCCAGCTTAAATGTAATAAGCCCATACTATCAGAAAATTTCAATTTTACGTTCTCATTTTCTTCATCTTCACTCAAAAATATCTTATATATGTCTCAGATTTGACTCCACTATACCCTAAGATGCACTGATAATTCTCAATTCAGATTTAGTTTAACAAATATGTGATTAATGTTCGAAGTTGACTCGACTCTACGCAAATTGCATTGATCATCCTGTGCCATTCATGTGTTCTTCAAAGCATTTCGCGGGTGTGTTTATCCATGTCTGTCTCATTGTCTTTCTCTCCCTTTATCTCTGCCTCTCTATCGCCAGTCGGTCGCTCGGTCGCTCGGTCAGTCCCTCTCTCTCTCTCTCTCTCTCTCTTCTCTCTCTCTCTCTCTCTCTCTCTCTCTCTCTCTTTTCTCTCTCTCTGATCACTTTGATTTTTTTATCAATTAATTTCATCAAAATCAGTCCGACTTTAGTGCAATCCACTCTCGCCAAACGGCACTGACTAACATAGTTGATCAATGGCTTACTAACAAATAATGACAAAATTACAGGAGTTCTCATCTTAGATTTTATGAAACCCTTTATTGTTAATTGATCAGAATGTTCTCAAAAGCTGACATTGTGTAACTTACCTGAAAATTCATGAGATCTGTTTTAATCTATTTCGGATAAAAAGAAACGGTTTAAGCAAATGGGTCTGTGTTCTCTATGTTATCTGTTAGTCACAGCGTCTCTCGTGGATCAGTGTTCGGACCTATCTTATTTTCCACACGTAAAAACGACTTACCTCATTCAATGAAAGTCGATGTGAAATGTTCGCCGATTACACCACTGTGCACGCTAATCATAGACAAATTGATTATGTATATTTGCCTCTTTACACGAACGTATAAACAGGTTCATCACATGATCCCAACTCATTCATAATGTGTGGTCGTCTTCCTAAAATTCAATACTAGACAATAACCACCAAACAAGAGCACCAAAACCTCTCCTACAGCTCTCTGCCTCTTTGTATAAAGAATGAGATGTTTCAGGAAGTTCATCATCACCAAGTTCTTGGTGTTACTCCAGATAGTAATTTGTCATAGTCATATCATGTCATAGTGCTCTGTAAACTTCTATTTTTTTTAAAAAGAATCATCAGCTTTCAAGACTAAAACATTATCAAACCTACATTGTCGAAAGCTTTTTTTGTTTGTTTGTTTGTTTTTAATTTTTGTTCTTTCGTGTGTGTGTGTGTGTGTGTGTGTGTGTGTGTGTGTGTGTGTGTGTGTGTGTGTGTGTGTGTGTGTGTGTGTGTGTTTATTGAAAATCATTTAATTATTCTTCTGCATCATAGGACAAGACCACTGATCAGTCTTGCTAGACGGCCAGTTGAATTAATTCTCCTGAAATCCTCAACTTTTGCTTTCTCTAACAGTTTACACATATTGTCTTTAAAACAAAGACTGATCTATAGCGAAGTAATTTACATGTTTAAGTTAATGTCCAGTCATACTACCTACCAACTCTGAAATATAGATTTGAAACAAACCTGATTCGCAATATCAACAAGGACTGATATTTAAAAATCTAGCCTTATATATTGTGGTGGCTGTTTGTAGGCTACGTTACTATCTTCATTCGATGCAATACTGGTCTAAACGTTTTCCTAAGACATCACCTTTCATGTCTTATGCAAAACTTCCTGAACAGTACTAATGAATAAAACCAAAATCATCCTGTTTTTCATACAGCAAAATCCTCTCTCTCTCTCTCTCTCTCTCTCTCTCTCTCTCTCTCTCTCTCTCTCTCTCTCTCTCTCTCTCTCTCTCTCTCTCTCTCTCCGGGTTCCGACACAACCATGCATGCCACTCAGCCCTGATCAACCTGGTTGATGACTGGCTAAATAGCATTAACAACAACAGATATTGTGGTGTCCTATTTATTGATTTCAAAAAAGCATTTGATGTGATAGACCATAACCTTCTTCTTAGAAAATTAAAATTGTTTGGCTTATCCACAAAAACTCTTAAACTCTTACGCGTTTTCACCCATATCTCACAAATAGGCAACAATGTGTAAAAATTAATACAGCTTTCTCTTCATTTCAAACACTTTCCTATGGCGTCCCACAAGACTGTATCCTAGGTCCCTTACTGTTCACAATTTACATCAATGATTTACCTCTCCATATCACATCCACCTGTGAACTCTTTGCTGATGATACAACAATACATACAAATCATTCTGATGTTACTGTTCTTGCACAAACTTTACAAGAAACTGCGAATGACCTCGTAAAATGGACTGAACTAAATCACATGTCGCTTCACCCTCAAAAAACTAAATCCATGCTTATCACAACCAGGCAAAAAAGACAAAATCTCACTATTAAGTTTCCTCCTGTACGTCTTAAAAATGAACCCGTTGAACAGGTTACATACCTCAAAGTGCTAGGAATAACAATTGATAACAATATGAGTTGGCAAGCTCACATAACCTCACTATGCAGAAAAAGTTTCACAGAAAGTTTATCAACTCTCCAAAATCAAACGCTTCCTCGACCTGCATTCACGCAAGCTCTTTTTCCAGTCTCATATTCAATCATACATAGACTATGGATCTACTCTATGGGACTGTGCTAGCGCTAACACCCTCAAACCATTGTTAAGCCTACACAAGCGAGCACTCAAATTAGTCCTCCTAAAGAGCAGAAGTCTTCTGGACTTGGACTATAAAAAGATTCAAGTTCTCACATTAAGTCTGAGATTAGAATACAACAAAGGGATCATAATGCACAAGATTGTATCTGGGAAAGCACCCTCAACATTAGTTTACAGATTCTCAATTAATTCCGCAAGGACTCTACCCAAACTTCATGTCCCTGTTCCTAGAATTGACTTATTCAAATCCAGTTTAACATATTCAGGTTCCTGTCAATGGAACTCGCTCCCTGAATCAACCAAACAACGCCAATGCATATCAACCTTCAAACACCATTACTTCAACCAACTTATGTGCCAGTACTTGCATTCTCCGCCATAAATCCACCACCAACCACCACCACCCTCTTTGCCTTGTGTATATACCTGACTATTAAGTGTTTTTGTACTTGAAATGCACATGTATGTTATTTTGTTTAGTAAGTATGTCTTATGTGAGTACGTGTGTGTGTGTGTGTGTGTGTGTGTGTGTGTGTGTGTGTGTGTGTGTGTGTGTGTGTGTGTGTGTGTGTGTGTGTGCTTCCCATTACCTCCTGCCCTCTTGTCATTCTATCGATATGCTTATATTCTTGTGTGACTCTCTCTCTCTCTCTTCTCTCCCCTCTCTCTGTCTCTGTCTCTGTCTCTGTCTCTCTCTCTGTCTCTCTGTCTCTGTCTCTCTCTCTCTCTCTCTCTCTCTCTCTCTCTCTCTCTCTCTCTCCTCTCTCTCTCTCTCTTCACGGTTCTGATGGAATGACTTGATTTATTATCTATATGACATCCCCTCCTACCCGTGGCGACTGGGCTATCATTACGCATTTCCCCCCTCCATTTGTGCTTTATTTTCTATCCCCCCCCCCCCTCCCCTGGTGCTTCAAAATCGATTGTCTTGCATCTCTTTGGAATTTTTTGATTGTCAGATAGTTCTAAACATGCTCTCTTATCGCACCCACTCTCGCCTCTTTCTCCCCCCCCCCCCCCTCTCTCTCTCTCTCTCTCTCTCTCTCTCTCTCTCTCTGCAGCCTTACCCTGCACTCCTTTCGCTCCTGCGTCTCTCTCTGCCTCTCTCTCTCTCTCTCTCTCTCTCTCTCTTCTTTCTCTCTCTCTCTCTCTGTCTCTCTCTCGCTCTCTTTTTTTTCCTTTTTTTTCTTTTTCTTTTTAAATTTTAATCCCGTATTGTACTGTAGTTCTAGTCACTTTTTGCATGCTTCCTTTGTTACCTCATCTTATTTTGCATTGTTGACCCTACTCAGGGCGAGGACTGGATGTAAAAAAGCACATCAGTGCTTATCTATTATCCTCGTAAATAAAGAATTTTGTCTTGTCTTGTCTTGTCTTGTCTCTCTCTCTCTCTCCGTATGTGTTCATACACCATTTTCAGGTTTGATTCTGCCTGTCACTCGGATCATAAGCATTTTCAGTGCACATTCCTAAGGTGAATTGCTGCTGAGCCATTCTTCACTATGTTTAGCAATCCTGATTCTGACCCGAGGCCCCGTGGCCACCATGCACGTCACACGTAAAAGGACCTACGGCAATGGCTACATTATGGATGCATCCGATCTATCAAGAGCAGTTCGAATTTAGAACACAGAAATCAAACAGTCGGGACAGATTTCACACAGGAAAAAAGAAAGAAAGGAAGGAAGAAAGGAAGGAAGATAGAAAATTTAATTGGAACAAACTCTAAACAGACAAGACAGGCTGAAAACCAGTAGGGAAAAAACAAACCAAATAAAAAGAGCTTAAAACAAACAGAAAGATACGAACAAAACAAAACAAAACAAGAAGAAAAAAAAAGGATTAGAAAAAAGACCCAGAGCGAAACAGGATGGAAATTGTCAAAAAAAAAAAAAAAAAAAAAAAAAAGGAAAAAGACCAAAACAGCAGAAAGAACCAAGAGCGGTCAGTAGAATAAAATAAAATCACACACACACACACACACACACACACACACGCACGCACGCAACGCACGCACGCACGCACGCACACGCACGCAACGACACAACAACACACACACACACACACCACACACACACGCAACTATGAAAACGTTAAAAACCAAACCACACCAACCAAGCAAACAGAAAATATGGAAAACTGACCAAAAACAGGCAGAAAAGGCAAAACACAAAAAGGAAAACAAAAAACACAGAAAATGAACAAAAGCATGCAGAAATGACCACTAAAATCAGGACAATAACACAAACAACAACAGCAAAAATCATAACAAGAAGAAAACAACAAACAACAACAAGACAAACAAACAAGACAACAACAGAAACAGAAAGCACAAAATAAAACCAAAACCCAGCCCCCAACAAACGGGAAAAAGGAAAACGAAGTGTCAACAGACAGGGCCAACATCCCGAGACAAAACTGTGATCATCCCAAGACAAGACAGTGATCATCCAAGACAAAACTGTGATCATCCCAAGACAAAACTGTGATCATCCCAAGACAAGACAGTGATCATCCCAAGAGAAGACAGTGATCATCGCAAGAGAAAACGATCGTCCTTTATGCCATTGGAGTTTTTACGTCTTTACACTGTGCTGTGAGACCATCCTGGCTGGAAACAAAAACAGTTCTCAAGCAAACAGTCATGAAATTCTTGACACTACGATCTTTGTGAAGGAGTTTTTTCACATCTCATCCTGGTTGGAAACAAAAACAGTTTCTCAAGCAAACAGTCATGAAATTCTTGACACTACGATCTTTGTGAATGAGTTTTCACATTCATCCTGGTTGGAAACAAAAACAGTTCTCAAGCAAACAGTCATGAAATTCTTGACACTACGATCTTTGTGAAAGGAGTTTTTTCACATCTCATCCTGGTTGGAAACAAAAACAGTTCTCAAGCAAACAGTCATGAAATTCTTGACACTACGATCTTTGTGAATGGAGTTTTTCACATCTCATCCTGGTTGGAAACAAAAACAGTTCTCAAGCAAACAGTCATGAAATTCTTGACACTACGATCTTTGTGAATGGAGTTTTTCACATCTCATACTCGATCTACTCTACATTTTCATCGTCAGTCCAATGACTTTTTAAAGGGGGTGTTTAACTTCTCCTCAACAGTCACTTAGCGTACAGGTTTGCTGGGGCAGAAAGCCCAGACCTTAATCGATCTGGATCTGGGATGGAGAGTGCTTTGTTCCCGCCATGCTTTGCAGGAGTCGGCACATTCCGGCACCGTCCATTGGACTTCGGCATCGATTGTGTCCGGAACAGCGTGGGGAATTCTGCCCGACATGAGCACTGTGGCTCTGTTCACCCGCAAAGGGTATGCTGGTGTAATTTAACACAGGGGTGGAGGTGGACAGGGTGGGTCTATTTGGGAGGGGTGGGGGAGGTTGGATGATGGCTGGCGGATGATGGCGGGCTGGGTAAATAAAGGGGTATGGGGAGGAGGGGGAAGGTGGTATTGTGCACGAAGTGCTCGTACAAATAAAGAGTTTTGTCACAGAGGGAGCAGCGCACTAACTGTCTGTCTTTCTGTAGGATGGGGTGAAGGGATGAAGGGGGTGAAGGGGTTGAAGGGATGAAGGGGGTTAAGGGGTGAAGGGATGAAGGGGGGGAAGAGGTGGGGGTTCCCTGCACTGTACCAGCTTATTGTCCTTCCACCGGCCTGTGTCCTGTGTCTTCCACACGCTGGGAACGCCATGTCGGTCCTTAACCTCACTGAAATCATCACAGATTCAGGATGCTGCAAGATTTTCTATCTCTGTGCGCGCGCGCGTGCGTGTGTGTGTATGTGTGTGTGTGCATGCGTGCGCGCGCGTGTATATGTGTGTGTGTGTACGTGTGTGTGCGTGCGTGCGTGCGTGCGTGCGTGCGTGCGTGCGTGCGTGCGTGTGTGTGTGTGTGTGTGTGTGTGTGTGTGTGTGTGTGTGTGTGTGTGTGTGTGTGTGAGTGACATGTGGAGATGTGGGACTCCAGGAGCTGAACACCACTCGAGAAGTCTGAAGGGGAAAATACAGTGACGTAAACAAGAATAATAGTAAACAAGAATAATAGTAAGGACATATTGAATGCTGAAGGGGAAAATACAGTGACATAAACAAGAACAATAGTGAGGACATATTGAATGCTGAAGGGGAAAATACAGTGACAGAAACAAGAACAATAGTGAGGACATATTGAATGCTGAAGGGGAAAATACAGTGACATAAACAAGAACAATAGTGAGGACATATTGAATGCTGAAGGGGAAAATACAGTGACATAAACAAGAACAATAGTGAGGACATATTGAATGCTGAAGGAGAAAATACAGTGACATAAACAAGAACAATAGTGAGGACATATTGAATGCTGAAGGGGAAAATACAGTGACATAAACAAGAACAATAGTGAGGACATATTGAATGCTGAAGGGGAAAATACAGTGACATAAACAAGAACAATAGTGAGGACATATTGAATGCCAAGGAAAGTTGGATCGAACGACAGTGTGAGGACATTGAAAGGAAATCTAGACAACAACAATACAAAGAAAACATGACGATTGTAAAATCATGACCAGACAGAAGGCAAGACAGGTCAGCGCCATTTAGGACACAGACTGCCAGTAGCTCACACAGGAGGAAGGCTTACCATGGACTGAGAGTCGCTCCGATGTACAGCAAACAGAGCAAAAAGATTTATTGTGCTAAAGGTATAAACTCCATTACATCAGAACGAATTTTCCATACTCCATGAAGAAGACATTGCTATCTTCCTGGTACATGTTCCCGATACAAATGCATTCATTTTTATTTACTGATGTGGTGTTTGTATTTTCTTAACCAAGAACAGAAAATGGTTTACAAACATCTGGTCGGAATTGTAAGTCTTACATTACTGCAAAACGGTTTCTATGATTGAAAAGTGTGTTTAGAAAAAAAGGATTTGATCCCCCAAACCAAGAGAGCACTTCTCTTTGTATCATCATTCGCTGTTTGAAGCTCAATGATTCGTTTACTTTTCTTTCTGTGTTCGTCATCATTGTGCTTGTGCTCCAACCACTACCCGTCCTTGGTGTTTACTGTTTTACTCGCTTAGTGATTTTTCTGAAGATGTATTCTGTTGTCTGTGTCTTCTGAAGCTTAATACTTTGTTTATCGCTGTTTCTGTGCGTTCTTCACCATTGTGGTTGATCTACCACCCTTGCTTGAAATTTACTGCTCCGCTGGTTTGTTGATCTCTCGACAGATATATTCTATCCACTGTGTCTTGCAAAACTTCCGTTTTCTTAATCGATTTATCTTACTTTTCCTCTACCACCCGATGCCTTCTCACATTCCCATTCCAGGACATACGGTTAGATATCTCCATGTCTGTCAATCGATTTATCTTACTTTTCCTCTACCAACCGATGCCTTCTCACATTCCCATTCCAGGACATACGGTTAGACATCTCCATGTCTGTCAATCGATTTATCTTACTTTTTCTCTACCACCCGATGCCTTCCCACATTCCCATTCCAGGACGCAGGGTTGGACATCTCGATGTCTGCCATGTATGTCATAAGGTCCACAGAATCTCCTTACTTTTGAAACATTCGTCCCATCCAGTACAAGTCTTTGGTTTAAGTGAAACAAGATTAAGTTCTCGCATCACAGATAATCTTATTAGGATACCTGACTACAAATGGGACGACGCCACAGTGATCAATCCCAACATACTGGCCTCGCTGTATACATGCATCAATTAATTGCCAACATTACCCGACGCAGAACTGATCTTGAAACTAATACTGTTGAATGTGTCTGGATTGGAAAAAAAAAACTCTTCATCACCGCCACTATTAATGGGAAATATATATATAAATCTGTCTTCCATTTACAAATTGTATGGCAATTTGCAGAAATGATGGATCAAATCTGTCACAAAAATGTAAATATTCTGTTATCAGGACATTCTAATATTGACAATTCAAAAAAAAGAAAAACCTGGCTTGGACAAGTACACTGTCAGTTCATGCACAGTTTCAGTTTCATCAAGGAGGCGTCACTATGTGAGGACTAGTCCATTTACGCTACACCACATCCTCTAAATAGGAATATAGGTTTCTGGGTTCTGGATTCGACATTAGAAAAGTATTTAGACTCAGAATCAAAAACTTACTTTGAGAATATTTCGACAGGGTCGCCCTGTCTTCTTCAGCTCACTTTAACAGATTAACCTGTGGTTAAGACCAGAATTACTGCAAGAAATGATTCTTTGTGATCAACTCTAGTACGCAAATATATTTGATGAAAACAAAGAGCATATAAAGCTTGTTTCGGACGAAGTAGAAAAAGCCAGAAGAGAGTTCTTCAGAGGGATGCACATTCACAGCGACTGTCTGGAGGGCAATAAACATTATTCTGCACACAAAAAAGAAAGCGTACAGATTCACAAAATTCAAAAATAAAAATCACTCTAGAAACATTTAACAAACATTTTCTGTCTCTATCAGACAGCATTACTCCTTGCTTCATTACTTCACAAAGTATAAGAGAACCTAACACACACACACACACACACACACACACACACACACACACACACACACACACACACACACACACAACACGTCACACTTCCCTAATATCGTTTTGCAAAGAAAAACTCAAATCGGATAATTCCCTCCATATTTCCCCTCTTGCTGCATATGCAGTAGGCACGCTAATATCCCAGTCACAGGAGATAAAGTCCATGGGTCCTCATACATACATACACAACTTACCCACTGATATTTATGTATTCCCTCAAGCGTTAAAAAAACTCCAGAGTGACTCCCCTTCCAAAATCGAAAAATTCGTGGGATCCACATAATTTCAGACCTATTTCTTTACTCTCAGTTATATCTAACCCGCTCGAGAGACATTTACACACATGTATCTCAGTTTATAGAAAGAGAAAAAAACAACTCCCTCACCTGTGCCAGTCTGGATTCCGATCTAATCATTCCTGCCACACAGCATTATCACGAAAGTGTGACTCATGGCTTTCAAATACGTGAACCAATCACAAAGAACAGAAGTTGTCTGTCTTGACTTCAAAAAGGCATTTGGTCTTTATTGATCATTCCGACCTATTAAAGAAACTATCCATTTCAGCCATTGCTCAACGGTCTTATTTTACCAATCATGCTTGAATGACAAACTTCAGTATGTGCTGCTTAATAGCCAAACCTCCTCCACAGACTTTGTCAAACATGGTGTTCCACAAGGTTCAGTGCTATGCCCCCTCCATTCTGCAGCTTCATGATGATTTACATATTAAATAAACATATATTATACATATATCAGACGAGAAAGTCACGGATTTATTTTGCTGATGACTCATCAATTAAAACAAACAGTAATAATGTGTAATAATGTTCAGTCTATAGAAACATCTCCCAGAAAGCCTGAATGAAGTGTCAGACTGGCACAATTCAAACAGTTTTCATGCTCCCAGCCAAAACCATGCCTAAGATTATAGCCACTCGCAAGAAGCGTCAACTAGCTCCTCTTTATGTAAAACTTCATTTGAACGGTACTTCTACCGAACAGATGAGGAATTAAATTGGCAGTCTCATTTCAATAATTCATACAACATCTCAAAAAAAAAAAAAAAAAAAAAAAAACTCCACGTTTTTCTGTTATCTCAGTCAGAACGCCATGTCAGTGCTACTGCTTCTAAACTTTTCTTCCATGCACTTATAACGTTATATACCAATTACGCCTCAACTGTACGGGATGGTAGTAGTGACGTCCACATAAAAGACTGAATTCTCTCCATAGACGTGAAGCAAAACTGCTCCTTCCAGCTGTACCTCTAACAACAGATGAAAAACTAACAGCACCGTACATCTTTTCTCTGAGTAAATAACTTGGTTTCAACAAACCGCCATTTATGTTTAAAATTTCGGAAATTGGCCACGCCATGCCCTTTTTACGAGACTGAACGGCTGTCCTGGCTTGCAGAAATTCCTTCCCCCTACCACACATTAATCAATACTAAAGAAGTCCAGTTTGCTGTAGACCATATGTCTAAAACTGACTTCCATCAGATTTACAAAATAAGAATCGGTATAATGTTTCAAAAATATTTACATAGCGTCTATTGTCTCAGTAATTTAATCATTCGATTAAAATCAATATTGTCCATTTGCAAATTGTGTACGCCATACTTTGAACACATCATGTAAACACATAACCTTCTCCATTAAACTGTTCACTCCCACTCCGTCTTCTACACCTCTTCCCCTCCTCTTTGCCACCTCCATCTCTCTCTCTCTCTCTCTCTCTCTCTCTGTCTGTCTCTCTCTCTCTCTCTTTCTCTCTCTCACAGAATTAATGCTTTTAGGTGATTTCAACATTGATCTATTGAAGGGCCAAACATCGTGGTCAGATAGGACCACCTCATACAACTTATCCCAAATTATAGACATGCCAACCAGAGTAACACTCACTAGCAAAACATTAATTGACCACATCTATCTTTCTGAACCACAAAACGTCATTGAGAAATGTGTGCCTTTGAATGGATGCAGCGACCACTTTCCAGTATGCATTACGTGGAAAAGAAGTGGAATCAAAATTCCTAAAACTGGCCACAAACACATCACTTACAGATCTTTCGGACACTTCCACGAAGATACCTTTCTCACTGACCTCATGAATTCCCCCTTTATAAATGTTTATAATTACACTGATCCAGAGAAAGCGCTTGAGTATTGGCTACACACGTTTAATTCTGTTTATGACAAGCATGCGCCATTCAAAACGCGTCGAGTCAAACATAGTGCACAACCAAAGTGGATGACTGATGAAATACAAGCTGCTTGTTTCTTACGCGACGATCTGCTTGAAGCAGAAGGGAAGTCGGATGGATTTAAAAGGCAACGTAATAAAGTCAATTCACTCAAACGGACAGCAAAAATGAATTTTTTTCGTGAACTTGTAGCCAACAAACAAAATTCGAAGTCCATATGGCAAGCAATAAATGAACTTACGAATAAAACTTCACAGTCAAAGACAAGTCCCATTACCAGCGTAACAACAAATGAACTCAACCAACACTTTACAACAGTTGCAGAACACATTGTCAAAGAAAAGAATACTGACTCAAATGAATTACAAAAATTAAAAAAATTTTGCAATGCTATGAACATTCGTCCAGCAACACCAGTTCCGCCTATGACAGTTAGTGATGTTTGCCAAGCTTTATGCCAATTGAAGCAGACAGGAAGCCGCGGACTTGACGGGATTGATGGAAAAATACTGAAACTATCAGCACCTGTTATATGCGAAACTCTTACCTACATTTACAATTTATGCATTGATAAATGTCACTTTCCCGCTCAGTTCAAAGTTGCAAAAGTAATACCCATTTTCAAATCTGGAGACAAATCTGAACCATCCAACTACAGACCTATATCCATTTTGCCAGTTCTGTCCAAGCCCTTGGAAAAACACATAAATAAACATCTTTGCCACCATTTTGACTCCTCCAACCTACTAAATAAAAATCAATCAGGATTCAGGAAAAATCATTCTTGTCATACAGCGCTTACAAACCTAGTAGATCAATGGCTAGCCAGTGTTAATGAGAATAAATATTGTGGCGCACTGTTTGTTGATTTTGCAAAGGCTTTTGATGTAATTGACCACAAACTGTTATGCAGGAAGCTTTTATTATATGGTATAAAAGGAAATACCTTCCAACTGATAACATCATTCCTAGAAGATCGTCAACAAATCGTTTGTGTCAACAACAATTTATCAGAGAAGCTACCTATCCAACATGGCGTACCCCAGGGTTCTGTGTTAGGTCCGTTGCTGTTCTCAGTTTATATAAATGATCTCCCTCTTTATATTGAGGATTCATGTGAACTCTTTTGTGATGATACCACTGTCCATACAAGTAGCTCCAGCTTGGAAGCTGTTTTCACTTCATTACAGAAGAATGCTGACATCTTAACTAATTGGTGCAATGTAAATCACATGTCACTGAATCCTAACAAAACAAAACTAATGCTGATAACAACAAGGCAGAGAAGACAAAACATAACCACACAGCCCCCATCTGTTTTTATCAATAATCAGGAAATTGAAGTGGTGGATAGCCATCGAGTTCTAGGCGTATATGTTGATAATAATCTTTCTTGGTCTTATCACCTTCGCAGTTTATGTAAATCAATATCCAGACAAACATATCAGCTGTGCAAGATTAAGCATTTCTTAAACCTTCATGCCAGGAAATTGTTCCTACACGCACATGTTCTCTCTTCAATCAATTATTGTTCAACACTATTTGATTCTGCTAGTGCTAATGCCATGAAACCTCTTAAGAGTGTCTACAAAAGAGCACTTAAAGCAGTCCTATTAAAATCATCTAGTCTTAGTGAAGGGGATTATGCTAAAGCGGGGGCTCTTCCGTTACAAGAAATGTTTGCTGTCAACAAATGTCTGCTAATGCAAAAAATTGCATCGGGTTTAGCACCACAAACTCTTCAGTCCAAATTTAGCATAAACCCTAGGGATTCAACCAAATTCCAGGTTCCCACACCTAGAATAGATCTATTTAAATCAAGCTTATCTTACTCAGGTAGCGTGGTTTGGAATTCACTTCCACTACATTTCCGATGTACTCAAATTACAGAATCCTTCAGGGAAAAACTAATTACACATTTCACAGCAGACCATTGCTATTAGGGACAAAATACATATACCAGGGCACACCCTCTGTTTTGCTGCATATTAAACTGATACGCCGTTTCCTTTCCACTGATGTTTTCAAAACTAGATAATGATAAATGAGAGATATGGTTACTGTCGGTTTTATTAATGATTGAAATTATAGTATGATGAATGACTGTTGTGGTCGCTGGTTTTATTGGTGCATTGTCACTAATTGATTGATGTCTTAATACTTTGATTTCTTCGTGCACTGTAACTGCAAGGTGATAAATGTGTGTCCGGATTACTGTTGATCATATTGATGTATTGCTCTTTATTCAAATTTATAGCAATGTTTAGCATGTGATATTTTGGATAGAAAAATGGAATTACTCTCTCTCTCTCTCTCTCTCTCTCTCTCTCTCTCTCTCTCTCTCTCTCTCTCTCTCTCTCTCCCCCCGTTAATTACGGCTGCGTTTCGATGGATTGTCGCTTAATTAATAATTATAGTTTTGGATAGTGTATGAATGGTCGAAAAGAAAAAAAAAAGATGGAAGGGGAAGGTAAATGATAATGGCACCTCTCTCTCTCTTTCTCTCTCTCTCTCTCTCTCTCTCTCTCTCTCTCTCTCTCTCTCTCTCTCTCTCTCTCACACACACACACACACACACACACACACTATACACACACACACACACACACACACACGCGCGCGCGCCACACACACACACACACACACACACACACACACACACACACACACACACACATGCACACGCACACGCACACATCATGAAAAATAAGTGTTATGATTATTGATGCTAGGAATATTGCTGCTTACTGATAACTGATTGTTCGTTCTCGTTTTGCCTTATAACCACATCATGTAAATGTAAAAGAAAGTACAAATGTTGATATTATTGATGCATTGTAATTGTCTAATTATCATCCTTAGCAGTTTGTTGTATGTTCATTTTTTACAAAAGGAATGTAACTCTCTCTCTCTCTCTCTCTCTCTCTCCTCTCTCTCTCTCTCCTCTCTCTCTCTCTCTCTCTCTCTCTCTCTCTCTCTTCGCTCCCCCCTCTTCGATAGGAGGATCGCTTATTCCATATCTGTGTGTGCCGAATCTTTTCTTCTTTGTAATACATTTCTTTATTCTTGTTTTTGTTTAAATAGTTTCTTTTTTCCTTTTAAAGTCATCTACGCCTTAATGGATGAACTTTTTAATGTTGTGAAGATATGTGTGTTTGTTAAAAGTTTTGTAAGTCTTAGTCGCTAATCATACTTAGTCCCTTAACGGGCAAGGGCCGGATGAAAAAAAGCATGTGTTTGCTTATCTGTTACCCTTGGAAATAAAGATTATCAAAGATTATCATCATCTCTCTCTCTCTCTCTCTCTCTGAGGGGAAGGAGAAGAGGATTGAGGTAACAATCGATTTTCATAGAGACTTGCAGAACCCCTCATAACCTCCACTCCATCGTCCGTGGGGACAGACTGGGCGTGGCTAGGACCACGCTCCGCAGCATCAGAACACAGCAGCTGTTTGCTGTGCCTAATGGCACGGTCACAACGAGGGCAGGGCACGGCACGTGCACTCTTCAACGTGGAGCGCTGGGTGGTGGTGTGGCAGACCTGTGTGTGATGATCATTGGGTCCAGCGGCGACATGTGGACAGTGTCTGTCCTCACACAGCACAGACATGTGGACAGTGTCTGACCTCACACAGCACAGACATGTGGACAGTGACCTCACACAGCACAGACATGTGGACAGTGTCTGACCTCACACAGCACAGTGTATGACCTCACACAGCAGTGTCTGACCTCACACAGCACAGTGTCTGACCTCACACAGCACAGTGTCTGACCTCACACAGCACAGACATGTGGACAGGGAGCTCACACAGCACAGACATGTGGACAGTGTCTGACCTCACACAGCACAGTGTCTGACCTCACACAGCACAGACATGTGGACAGTGTCTGACCTCACACAGCATAGTGTCTGACCTCACACAGCACAGACATGTGGACAGTGTCTGACCTCACATAGCACAGACATGTGGACAGTGTCTGACCTCACACAGCACAGACATGTGGACAGTGTCTGACCTCACATAGCACAGACATGTGGACAGTGTCTGACCTCACACAGCACAGTGTCTGACCTCACACAGCACAGACATGTGGACAGTGTCTGACCTCACATAGCACAGACATCCTGCGGCAAGATAGCAGATCATCTGTCAGTGACAGGCAGACCAGTGACGTCAGCAGATATCATCGGTTGTGTCAGTGTCAGTCTGTGACATGTAGCATATATCAGTGAAGCCAGCAGCCATCAGTGGCTCTACAAATGCAGACTGTGTTACTTCAATAGATCAGTGACGTCAGCAAGTACCAGTGGCTTCATCCGTGACGTATTGTGTCAAATCACACAAATCAGTGACGTCAGCAGGCATCATTGTCACTATCAGCGACAGACTATGTCCTGTCAGCAGATATCAGTGTCTCTGTAAATGACGGACTTTGTCACATCACACGAATCAGTGACGTCATTAGACATCAGTGTCTTTCACCCTCTGTGTCCTTTCGCACAGATAAGTGACGTCAGTTCTCCGCAGGTCTCTAAGTAACATAGACATCAATGTCGTCCTGATAGTAGACATCAGTGTCGTCCTGATAGTAGACATCAGTGTCGTCCTGATAGTAGACATCAATGTCGTCCTGATAATAGACATCAGTATCGTCCTGATAGTAGACATCAGTGTCGTCCTGATAGTAGACATCAGTGTTGTCCTGATAGTAGACATCAGTGTCGTCCTGATAGTAGACATCAGTGTCGTCCTGATAGTAGACATCAGTGTCGTCCTGATAGTAGACATCAGTGTCGTCCTGATTGTAGACATCAGTGTCGTCCTGATAGTAGACATCAGTGTCGTCCTGATAGTAGACATCAGTGTCGTCCTGATAGTAGACATCAGTGTTGTCCTGATAGTAGACATCAGTGTCGTCCTGATAGTCGACGTGTGGTCCAACTGCATCGCCCATCATCTCATGATCTCCATTCTTCTTTGGACTTGGAGTCAAGTGGATGTGATGCAGGGTGTATGGACTAGCCTCGACGCCTTGAAACCTTCATGAAGCCAAAACAGAAAGTGAAGGAAGTGTGTATGTCCTGGTAGATTTCCTCATTAAACAGTTGACAATACAACCGTCTTCATTAAAGCATCATTGTGACCGTGTGTGGCCTGGTAGATTTCTTCACTGAACAACTGGCAATACAAAAGTCTTCATTAAAGCATCATTGTGACCGTGTGTGGCCTGGTAGATTTCTTCACTGAACAACTGGCAATACAAAAGTCTTCATTAAAGCACCATTGTGACCGCGAAGAAAACAGCACGTGATATTGCTCATCCTGGTGTGTTTAATAAGCTGTGGCAACCAACAAACTCTCTGTGGCGGCAGTAGAGGCAGCAGTGTGAAAAGCTTTTGCCGCTGTGATCTGAACAATGAATTTAAGGATAACATTTGATTTTACTCCTTTTCCGTTTTATTCCATGGATGACACAGTGAGCGTGTGAACGCTATCACCGTAAAAAAAAAAAGAAAAAAGAAAAAAGAAGAAAAATCGTCGTTTGATGTGGACAGTGAGCATGTGAAATCTATCACCGTAAAACAAAAATAAATAAAACAAAAAAGAAGAAAAATCGTCATATAATATGGACGGTGAACGTGTGAACGTTTTCTCGTGAAAAAAAAATAAAGAGAAAAATCGTCAACAAAAATTTTAAACATCCACACACAAATTCATCGAAATGTGTCATCTATATCCAACATTGAAAATGAATGACATCATGGGTCAACTGCTGGTCTCCCAATGGATGGTGGGATTAGATCGGACTGACGGGCCAAAGTAGAAAGAAACTCGTGGAGAGCGTGGCAGCAGAGAGTCCTCAGAAGAGAAGCCCCCTTCAAGCAAGTGTTTCGGCCCTTATCTCCTGACACTCTAGGGGGGTTGGGCCACACCCGGTTCATGACTCCGGATGTCCCTCTGCTGCCCCTTTTTTTCCCCCCATCTTGGGACGAGCCATGGCTGGGATTCGAACCCATGACCCTCTGAACATGCTCACTTTCCACTTAATGACTCGCGCTTTAACCACTGAGCCACAGGGACACCTGATATTTGTAGGGAAATTAAGCCTTATGAAGTTCACTTTTGTTCCTCCTTGACCAGATCCAGCTTGAACACCTCTCTGCCGCTTCTGCCATTGCTTTCAGGGCTCTGGTTTTTTCCTTCCTTGCAACTGAGAGCTGTTTCATGAGGCTGTATGCAGACGTTCCTACAAACCCCCTAGCTCCAATTTCTGCAGTGAGGACTTTGACCTGATAGCCTTCTCTCCTCAGGCTGTTTGCCAGATCAGCATACTTTTCAGTCTTGCAGATTTGAGCTGCCTCCATTCTGTTCTCATATGGCTCCGTGAGCTCGATCATGATCAGCTGCTTGGTTGACTTAGAGTGGACTACTATGTCTGGTCTCATGCCACTCTTGCTGATGATCTCTGGGTGACTCTTCCATTCTGGGAGGTCTGCAGTGCACTCCCAGTCATCTGCCCCGTCCAGCAGACTCTGCCTGCATGTTTCGAGTGGCACGGTTGTTCTTGGCCATGATTTGCTGCCTCCTGCCGTGAAGAATGTTGCGGGTGCTTTTGGAGTCCTGATTTTCCCTTTTGTGGTGTTGGTACTAGCCCAGACTACTTGTACAATCTCTTTGAGCACTTGGTTGTGCCTCCATGTGTACCTTCCTTGAGCCAGGGCTATTTTACATGAGCTTAGGACATGCTCCACTGTTTGTTTTTCATGGCAGAGGGGCATGCAGGATCGTCTGTTTTCCCCCACTTCACCAGGTTTGCATTTGAGGGCAGAAGGTCATATGCAGATCTGAGAATGAAGCTGATCCTGAGAGGGGCCATGCGCCAAATGTCATTCCAAGTGAGACTTCTTTGGAGTGCATTCTCCCACGTTGTCCATTGCCCTTGCTGGCTCTGCTGGACTGCTTTTTGGAGTCTTTTTTGGTCTTCTTCTTTTCTCATCTCCTGAATCATCATGTCTCTTTTGGCTTTTCCTTTGGCGTTTGACCACCATTCAGTTTTGGTCACCCCCAGTCCTTGTCTGTTGGTCTGTGTGTGTCCTGTTATTTCTCTGATCTTGAGACTTTCTTTTGCAGAATCCATCGCCTCTTGAACTTTCCATTTTCTGCCTGTCTTCAGCTGGGGCTTGATTGCTTCTACCACCTTGTCTCCTGAGTCCTCCAGCATGCTTTGAAGTCTGATCTTCCCTGCTTTGTATTCCTCCAGGATGGATTTCAGTGGTAGTTTCAGCTTTGTTTGGCGACAGAACAGCGCTATGTCAGTCAGACAGGGTGGGACACCAAGCCATTTCCTTGTGAACTTGTTGATTTTGGCTTCCATTGCCTCCACTATGCTGGTGCAGATGTCGTATATCATCAGAGGCCACAGGAGCTGTGGTATCAGCATGAACTGCAGACACCAGACCTTGTATTTGCCAGGGAGCCCACACTGGTCAATGGTCTCCAAGCCTTCCTCCACCATCTGCTTGGTTTCTTTGCTCTTTGTGTGTCTTTCAGCGTATCATCATACCATCTTCCAAGGCTCTTGACTGGTTCTTCTGTGACTGTTGGAATGGCCTGGTTGGCAACACTGAAGACCACAGATCCGGCCACTTTTCCTTTCCTCAGTGAGAGACTCCGTGATTTCTTTGGCTTGAACTTCATTCTGGATGAGGCAACTATGTCGTCCAGCCTCTCCAGCACATGACGTGTCTCGTCTTCTCTGGATGAAATCACTGTAGTGTCATCCATGAAGGCCTTGAGAGGAGGCATCTTGTATCCATCGCCAAGGTCTGTTTGTCTCGCGTTGTTTGTTGCTGCTTTCAAGATGAGTTCCATTGCCAGCACGAACAGTATTGGGGAAATTGCACAGCCCATTGCAATACCCACTTCCAAGTTGATCCAGTCTGTTGTGTACTCCTTGGTAGAGAACCGCATTGAGAAGCCATTGAAGTACGTCTTGAGCATGTCGCGGATGTTCTTTGGCACATGGTACATCTCAAGAGCCAACTGTATCATCTCATGGGGCACAGATCCATATGCGTTTGCCAGATCAAGCCACACTACGTCCAGGTCTCTCTTTTCTGTTTTTGCTTTTTGGATTGCGTCCCAGATCATTGTGGCGTGTTCTACACAGCCAGCCACGCCTGGGATGCCACCTTTCTGGACTGACACATCCAAGTACTTGTTTTCCATCAGGTACTTGGTCAGCCTTGCTGCCATGACAGAGAAGAAGATTTTCCCTTCGACGTTCAGTAGTGATATTGGCCTGAACTGGCTGATGTCACTTGAGTTTTGCTCTTTGGGGATGTACACACCATCTGCCGTCATCCACTGGCCGCTGATCTTCTGGTTTCTCCAAGCCGATCGCAGCAGCCTGTGGAGCCACTCCAGCACCTTGGGACATTTCTTGTAAAGCTGGTAAGGTATTCCGTTTGGCCCTGGTGATGATTTGGCTCTGGCTTTGTCGACCACCTTCTTGATTTCCGCCAACGTTGGAGGCTTGCCATTGAACTGTTCCTCAGGGTTGGTTGGCCACACCAGACCTTGAATGTCGAGTGGTGCTTTGCTCTGTGGGTCAGAGTATGTTTTCCACAGATGCTGCTCAAGAACTCCTTTGTCCACACTTAGGGTCCCAGATTTTGGCTGCTCAAACAGTGTTCTGGCAAACTGGAAGGGGTCTCTGAAGAAGCGCTCTTGTGTCTTCTTCTTTTTGCTCTTCCTCTTCCTCGCAGATTCCGCTTTGCTGAGGGCGCTGTGTTTTTCTTTCAGGTCTTTCCACAGTTTTTCCAAGCCTTGTTTTTTCAGCTGGCAGTGCGGTCTTCATTTGCATCTTGAGGTTTTTCTTTTGGACCCTGATCTTGTCCATCTTTTCTTGGCGTCTGGATTTCTTTGGAGGTGTTTTCTCTTTGGGTAGTTTTGCTCCATAGGCGTCTCTACATGTGGCATACACAATGTCCCCATATGTGGCTAGTTTGTGTTCCAGGGTGCTTTTCCCTATCAGTGCATCGAGTCTTTGGACGATTTTTGCATCCAGTTTCTCCCAATCTTCAGTTTCGTTTGCTCGTGGCAGGTTGAGTTTCAGGCGCCTGGCATCGAGGGCCTGTGCAAATTCCTCATCCGAACCAACAGCGTGGATGTCCTTGGCACTGTTGTTTAAATTCTGGCCTTGGTCTTCCGACGTCTTATCTGCTGATGCAGTGCGCTGCTGCTCATTCAGATGAGTCTTCACACATCCCATCTTTGTTCTGTGGATCTTCATGCCACGGGTGGTAGCGAAACGCTTTCCACAGACACATGGATATTCCATTTGGTCCATGTTCATAGTCCGTTTGGGATTTGCAGTCATGATTGGTTGAGCACCGATGGATTCGTCATTCTCTCCCCCTTTCGGTGAATCCTGGGAGCATCTTTTTTCCAAACATTCCATGCCATTCTGTGTGAACCCAGTTTAAAGCAAACCATGAAGATAACTGTTCAGTATCATCCAGGCATAACTCGCCGCACTATCCAACAGTCGTCGTTGTTGACTTCTTGTCTAGTCACCTGTATGGAGCCCTATCGGTGTCAAAGACTTCTTGTCTAGTCACCTGTATGGAGTCCTATCGGTGTCAAAGACTTCTTGTCTAGTCACCTGTATGGAGCCCTATCGGTGTCAAAGACTTCTTGTCTAGTCACCTGTATGGAGCCCTATCGGTGTCAAAGACTTCTTGTCTAGTCACCTGTATGGAGCCCTATCGGTGTCAAAAACAAAACCATTACTAACGTCATAGGAGCAATCATTTGTTTCTTAGCTAATAAGGCTTATCTCACCACTAAAACGCTGTGTTAGGTCTGGCCTACTGCTGGGACTGACCTCAGAAATGGTGACATTGACAAGATTGTCAAAGACCTTGGGCTGTACAAAGCAGTGAAACTGGACACAGCTGCTGGACAAAGCAGTGAAACTGAACATACCTGCTGGACAAAGCAGTGAAACTGGACACAGCTGCTGGACAAAGCAGTGAAATTGGACACAGCTGCTGGACAAAGCAGTGAAATTGGACACAGCTGCTGGACAAAGCAGTGAAACTGGACACAGTTGGTGGACAAAGCAGTGAAACTGGACACAGTTGGTGGACAAAGCAGTGAAACTGGACACAGTTGGTGGACAAAGCAACGAGACTGGACATACCTCCCTTTTCTGGACAATACCCTCGTCCACTAAGAGGTGACCTTGACAACCAACAGGACCATGATGACGTGGAGGACGAGGAGGACGATAACGGTGATTGCAGCCGTACTAACAATAGGTAAGTACAGGGGAGGTTCTTGAGATTAACATTAGAGGGCAAGCTGGACAGTTGTCGTTAGTGGGCAAGCTAGTCAGTTGTCGTTAGTGGGCAAGGTGGACAATTGTGGTTTGGTGACATGAGGTTTGTGATGACGGGCCAGATGAGCTGAAGGCAAGGGGAGTGGACCACCAGATGACCTGAAGGCAAGGGGAGTGGACCAATCAGCAGGCCCTACATGAGGTCTGTGATGACGGACCAGATGACCTGAAGGCAAGGGGAGTGGACCACCAGATGACCTGAAGGCAAGGGGAGTGGACCACCAGATGACCTGAAGGCAAGGGGAGCGGACCATCAGATGACCTGAAGGCAAGGGGAGTGGACCAATCAGCAGGCCCTAAATGAGGTCTGTGATGACGGACCAGATGACCTGAAGGCAAGATGTGTGAACCACCAGATGACCTGAAGGCAAGGGGAGTGGACCATTCAGCAGGCCCTACATCAGGTCTGTGATGACGGACCAGATGACCTGAAGGCAAGGGGAGTGGACCACCAGATGACCTAAAGGCAAGGGGAGTGGACCATCAGATGACCTGAAGGCAAGGGGAGTGGACCATCAGATGATCTGAAGGCAAGGGGAGTGGACCATCAGATGACCTGAAGGCAAGAGGAGTGGACCACCAGATGACCTGAAGGCAAGGGGAGTGGACCATCAGATGACCTGAAGGCAAGGGGAGTGGACCACCAGATGACCTGAAGGCAAGGGAAGTGGACCACCAGATGACCTGAAGGCAAGGGGAGTGGACCACCAGATGACCTGAAGGCAAGGGAGTGGACCATTCAGCAGGCCCTACATGAGGTCTGTGATGACGGACCAGGTGACCTGAAGGCAAGGGGTGTGGACCATCAGATGACCTGAAGGCAAGGGGAATGGACCAGCAGATGATCTGAAGGCAAGGGGTGTGGACCACCAGATGACCTGAAGGCAAGGGGAGTGGACCATTCAGCAGGCCCTATATGAGTTCTGTGATGACGGCCCAGATGACCTGAAGGCAAGGGGAGTGGACCATCAGATGACCTGAAGACATGTGTAGTGGACCATTCAGCAGGCCCTACAGGAGGTCTGTGATGACGGAACAGATGACCTGAAGGCAAGGGGAGCGGACCACCAAATGACCTGAAGGCAAGGGGAGTGGACCATTCAACAGGCCCTACATGAGGTCTGTGATGACGGACCAGATGACCTGAAGGCAAGGGGAGTGGACCACCAGATGACCTGAAGGCAAGGGGAATGGACCATTCAGCAGGCCTTACATGAGGTCTGTGATGACGGACCAGATGACCTGAAGGCAAGGGGAGTAGACCACCAGATGACCTGAAGACAAGGGGAGTGGACCATCAGATGATCTGAAGGCAAGGGGAGTGGACCACCAGATGACCTGAAGGCAAGGGAGTGGACCATCAGATGACCTGAACGCAAGGAGAGTGGACCATCAGATGACCCGAAGGCAAGGGGAGTGGACTACCAGATGACCTGAAGGCAAGGGAAGTGGACCATCAGATGACCTGAAGGCAAGGGGAGTGTACCACCAGATGACCTGAAGGCAAGGGGAGTGGACTATTCAGCAGGCCCTACATGAGGTCTGTGATGACGGACCAGATGACCTGAAGGCAAGGGCAGTGGACCACCAGATGACCTGAAGGCAAGGGGAGTGGACCATTCAGCAGGCCCTACATGAGTTCTGTGATGACGGACCAGATGACCTGAAGGCTAGGGATGTGGACCATCAGATGACCTGAAGGCAAGGGGAATGGACCATCGGATGACCTGAAGGCATGGGTAGTGGACCATTAAGCAGGCCCTACATGAGGTCTGTGATGACGTACCAGATGACCTGAAGACAAGGGGTGTGGACCACCAGATGACCTGAAGTCAAGGGGAGTGGACCATTCAGCAGGCCCTACATCAGGTCTGTGATGACGGACCAGATGACCTGAAGGCAAGGGGAGTGGACCACCGGATGACCTGAAGACAAGGGAATGGACCATCAGATGACCTGAAGGCAAGGGGAGTGGACCATCAGATGACCTGAAGGCAAGGGGAGCGGACCATCAGATGACCTGAAGGCAAGGGGAGTGGACCACCAGATGACCTGAGGGCAAGGGGAGCGGACCATCAGATGACCTGAAGGCAAGGGGTGTGGACCATCAGATGACCCGAAGGCAATGGGAGTGGACCACCAGATGACCTGAAGGCAAGGGGAGTGGATCATCAGAAGACCTGAAGGCAAGGGGAGTGGACCACCAGATGACCTGAAGGCAAGGGGAGTGGACCATTCAGCAGGCCCTACATGAGGTCTGTGATGACGGACCAGATGACCTGAAGGCAAGGGGAGTGGACCACCAGATGACATGAAGGCAAGGGGAGTGGACCATCAGATGACCTGAAGGCAAGGGGAGTGGACCATCAGATGACCTGAAGGCATGGGTAGTGGACCATTCAGCAGGACCTACGTGAAGTCTGTGATGACGGACCAGATGACCTGAAGGCAAGGGGAGTGGACCACCAAATGACCTGAAGGCAAGGGGAGTGGACCACCAAATGACCTGAAGGTAAGGGGAGTGGACCAATCAGCACGCCCTACATGAGGTCTGTGATGACGGACCAGATGACCTGAAGGCAAGGGGAGTAGACCACCAGATGACCTGAAGGCAAGGGGAGTGGACCATTCAGCAGGCCCTACATGAGGTCTGTGATGACGGACCAGATGACCTGAAGGCAAGGGAGGTGGACCACCAGATGACCTGAAGGCAAGGTGAGTGGACCATTCAGCAGGCCCTACATGAGGTCTGTGATGACGGACCAGATGACCTGAAGGCAAGGGGAGTGGACCACCAGATGACCTGAAGGCAAGGGGATGGACCATCAGATGACCTGAAGGCAAGGGGAGTGGACCATCAGATGACCTGAAGGCAAGTGGAGTGGACCACCAGATGACCTGAACGCAAGGCGAGTGGACCACCAGTTGACGTGAAGGCAAGGGGAGTAGATCCTCAGATGACCTGAAGGCAAGGGGAGTGGACTACCAGATGACCTGAAGGCAACGGAAGTGGACCACCAGATGACTTGAAGGCAAGGGGAGTAGACCACCAAATGACCTGAAGGCAAGGGGAGTGGACTACCAGATGACCTGAAGGCAAGGGGAGTGGACTATCAGATGACCTGAAGGCAAGGGGAGTGGACCATCAGATGAACTGAAGGCAAGGGGAGTGGACCACCAGATGACCTGAAGGCAAGGGGAGTAGATCATCGGTTGACCTGAAGGCAAGGGGAGTGGACTACCAGATGACCTGAAGGCAAGGGAAGTGGACCACCAGATGACCTGAAGGCAAGGGGAGTGTACCATC
>CM065723.1:84101060-84131060 GCA_033310375.1 Conus canariensis
TAACAGCGGATGAAAAGGACTTAATGGAGGGACTGATAACTTTAGATGAAGCTAGTGAGGCTTTAAAACAAATGAAAAATAATAAAAGTCCTGGCACAGATGGATTCACCGTTGAATTTTTCAAGGTGTTTTGGGTCAATTAAGAGCGTTCATAGTAAGATCGTTAAATGAGGGATTTTGCAATCAAGAACTATCGTCTACTCAAAAAGAGGGTCTAATTGTTTGTTTACCCAAACCTGATAAGGATAGGAGTAGATTAAAAAAAAAACTGGAGACCAATATCATGTGGCGTATAAAATTGGGTCTGCATGCATTGCTAACAGAATTAAGCTCATCTTACCTTCAATCATAAATGAAGATCAGTCAGGCTTTGTGCCTAACAGCTTTATAGGTGACAACATAAGATTAATATATGACTTAATTGATTATTTGAATAAGAATAAAATGCCTGGTTTACTTTTATGCCTAGATTTTCAAAAAGCCTTTGATTCTGTTAGCTGGAAGTTTATGTCAAAAGTTATGCGTGTATTTGGCTTTGGTCCAGATATATGCCAGTGGGTTAGTACTTTTTATAGAGACATTAAAACAGCAGTTTGTGTTAATGGGATTATCTCTGAATGGTTTCAAATTGGGAGGGGCTGTAGACAAGGGGATCCTATTTCTCCCTATTCGTTTATCCTATGTGTGGAAATCCTGGGTTGCATGATACGTCAAAATGATAAAATAGAAGGAATTAAAAAAGGTGATATAGAATATAAAATTTCTCAGTTTGCTGACGACACTGAACTTTTCTTAAATGACAAAAAAGTATCATTTGAAGAAGCTTTGAGCACATTAGATATGTTTGGTAAAAAGTCTGGTTTAAGACGTAATACAGGAAAGTCGGCGGCTATATGGTTAGGAAACAAATGCAATTCCCAAGAGCAATTTATGCCTCATTTACACTTTGAATGGAATCCCCCGAAATTCAAAGTGCTTGGAGTCTGGTTAACTAATGATTTAACTGACTGTACGAACTTTAATTTGAACGAAAAATTTGCAGAAATTAGAAGACTGTACAAGATATGGCTTAAGCGAAACATAACGCCTTTGGGTAGAGTAGCGGTTCTCAAGTCTTTAATTCTGTCAAAAACTATTTATCTATGGATGTTGCTACCAAATCCACCCGACCAATTGATAGAATCAATACAAATCTCGGTGTTTCAGTTCGTTTGGAGTAGGAAAAAAGATAGAATCAACAGGAAAGTAGCCGTAAGAAATATTAATGAAGGTGGACTTGGAATTCCTCATATTAAGGATGCAGTAACAGCATTAAACCGCAGCTGGATTCGAAGACTGAAAAATAGTAATCACAAATGGAAACGATTACTCACAACAATTTATCCGAACATAGCTAAGTTAGATTTATTGGGCCCATCAATACCTGCTGAGAAACAATTGTTAAGCAATTTTTGGATCAATGTCTTCGAAGCATATAAAATATTTAGCTTAAAGGTAAATATTGAAACAACAAGTGATTTGCTTTTGGAACCTATTTTCTATAATATAAATATTAGGATAGGTCAAAGAATCATTTACTACAAGAGATGGGCTGACAAGGATATTTTCCTGATTAGAGATTTGTTAAATGATGATGGAACCTTTTTGACTATGAATCAGTTTAAACAAAAACAGGGTGTTAACGTCGATTTTGTCACTTATAATGGATGTGTCGGTGCTATACGTTGCTATATCAACAAGACAGGATTAACCCTTAACAGTAACGATTCCATTGCATTGACTCACAGAACGCTTCAATTGGCTAGTCTGTGCCATGGTGATGTCAAGATTGGACTACTGCAACTCTGTTTATGCTGGGCTTCCCGCAGAACAGATTGCTCGGCTGCAGAGAGTCCAAAATAGCGCTGCACGACTTGTTTTGAAGAGGAGGAGGTGTGAGCACATCACTCCCATGCTGATCGAACTGCACTGGCTTCCCATACAGTATCGGTGGCAATTTAGACTGGCAGTTCTTGCTTTCCGCCACTTCAATGAATCTCTTCCTCACTGTCTCTCTTCTTCTCTCTGCACCTACCAAAGCTCTCGTACCCTTCGCTCTTCTTCACAAAAACTTTTGAAAATCCCTAGGCGTTCTCTGAAATCTGTTGGCGAAAGAGCCTTCAGTTTTAGAGCACCTTCTATTTGGAACTCCCTCCCTGAAGACCTTCGTAATCAGCGTACTCTTTCTTCTTTTAAATCTCAGCTCAAAACTTACCTCTTCAAAAAAGCCTATTCTCTTCTGTAGATGACTAGATCTCTCTAAAATTCCTCCATGACTAGTTCGGTGAGACAGTTTATGCATGTAGGTGCGTCTGCCATTGTGTATTTTCTTTTTGCTGTGTGCATGAATATTGTATGAATAAGTGCAAATGGTGGATGTAAGCGCATTGAGTTGTACAACAAGAAATGCGCTATATAAGTATTATACATTATTATTATTATTATTATATATTCCATCCCCAAAGGAACGAAGTTTTATTATGATATGCTAAAGGACAAATTAGAACCCAAACATTGTAAAAGATGGAATGAAAAAATGAAAAGAGAGCTTAACTGGAAAAATATTTTCATCAAGGCCAAGAAAATACAAGAAATCAAACTGAAATGGTTCCAAATAAGAATTCTGCACCGAATATTAGCAACTAACGTCATCCTTGCAAACATAAATGTTGTTAACTCTGAGGATTGTTCTTTCTGTAAAAATGTGAGAGACAGTATTAGTCACATGTTATGGGGATGTCCACATGCAAAATGTTTCCTCTTCAAATGTAAAACGGTGGCTTTACCACTCTCTGTTAACTTTAAATCCTTCTTGAAGATTAAATATGAAACTGAAAAGTATATTTCTTTAACAAATATGAGATATAACAGTTTTCAGGCAGAATGGCTTTACTTCAAAAATGGTTTTGAATAGATAAAGCAACGAGCTAGCAAACCCATCGTGCCGTTACTTGTTTTTTTGCCATACTTGTAATGTGTATGAGACGTATAAATATTCATGCCTGTCACCAGGAATACTACAATGTAACTACAGATTCTTATCCATCTAGTATTCAAGCTACAGTTCATTTCTGTCTAGATGTTTACTTGTAGTGCCCATTTCATTCAATATTTTTTTTTTCGTTGCGTTTGTTTGTACGGTCTCCTATATTGTCATTTTCGATTGTGTATGGAAAATGTAAAAAAAAAAAAAAAAAAAGTTCAATAAAAAAAAATGACCCCACACATTGAGGCAGTGAAGATGACCTCACACATTGAGGCAGTGAAGATGACCCCACACATTGAGGCAATGAAGATGACCCCACACATTGAGGCAGTGAAGAAGACCCCACACATTGAGGCAGTGAAGATGACCCCACACATTGAGGCAATGAAGATGACCCCACACATTGAGGCAGTGAAGAAGACCCCACACATTGAGGCAGCAAAGATGACCCCACACATTGAGGCAGTGAAGATGACCCCACACATTGAGGCAGTGAAGATGACCCCACACATTGAGGCAGTGAAGATGACCTCAAAGATTGAGGCAGTGAAGATGACCTCACAGACTGTGGACGGGGCTCACTGCAGTGTGAACGACCTGTGACCTACTTGCTGAAGAGGGCGACGAGTCAAGGGAGACAACGCTCTGCTGGTGGCTGCTCTGCTGTGCTTGCTGAAGCCGTGCGGAGAGAGGTTAGAATGAAGAGAACTATAAAATAGGCACTCTGGCTCACCCACCTCCGCCAGCTCCAACCGGCTGAAGCCGGTTTCGCTGTTGCTCCGCCGGCTTACCCAGAGTGCCTATTTTATAGTTCTCTAATAGTAAACACTTTACAAACATACATAATGTGTAGGATTATCTGTTTTTAACACTAATTTAGAAAACTTTTGAGACTTAAGTTTTTGCTTAATCCTTCGTTTTTCTTGATCGTTTTCAATAACATCATTTTCACGCATACATTCATCAAATGCGTCTCTGTCTTTCATATGAAATAAAACTACAGTCTTTAACTGTTCTCTAAAGTCTTTTAAAACTGAGTTATATTTCTGACATAAAATCCACACACTTATCCTAGCATGTCTTCCACTGAAAGCTAGTTTTGATAAAGTGTTTCTTTTTTTGACTATATCCTTTTCTGCTGAACAATCATCTATAATAAATAATGTCTGCGTTCCCTCAAACAGTTTAAAAAAATGTTCTAAACACTCACTCAGTTTATTGCTAGGGTCAACTAAATAGATTTCATCATCCGTCCATATAAACCTTCTATCGTGATATGCTTTGTTCCATTTAAGTGTCGGACAGAAAATTACAATATGATCAAAATTATAACTATAAACTGTTTGTAATAGGTCGAGGACAAATATTGTTTTTCCACAACCAGTCTGTCCACAAATCAATGAACAATGAGGGGTTTTTGTCATAAAGTTTAACATCGGCATTGACACCAAAGTTGTCTGCTCCATAGTTTTAAAACAGAATTTAATCTAATCCAGTTATTGTTTTTATCATACTCTCTGTCAAAACTTGTTTAGTATAATAAAACCCTATAAGGTCTAAATGTGTAAGATTAATCCAGTTTAGTTCTGTAAGATCGTTTCTATTTAGACTAATATCAATTTTGTTGCTTGTTGTTATGACCTTAATATCCTCGCCATTGTAAAGAACAACGACAGTAACTTTAAGTTTGTCAACGTCTAAGTTTTGCCAGCTAATAAGAATTCCTTTCATAAGATTGTCACTGACGCCCAGAGCTCCATTTCTCGCCTCATCTTTTAAGACAGAAATTTTAAATATCATTGTGAACGTGTCTCCTAATTTTGTGCGTGGAATGAACTGTAATTTTGTAGAAGCTTTCTTTAAAACCGATTCTCTTCTGTGGAGGATGTACTGTTTATCCCCAAACGGCTTTATTTCGATCTCTTTCCGACTGTTGTCCTCTGGCATAAGACTCACATGTAAAGGGCCAGAGTTCAATGCTTTTCTGAAACTTTTTTGACGGTCAAAAAATGTAAATGGGCTTAAGAATTCAAATTTTATGTCCCATTCTAAATATGGTTCTAAGTGCCATTTGTTGTCAGTTTTTCGAACTATTTTATATTCATACTGACCCGCATTATTTGCTTCTACATTGCGTAGTTGTTCTAGTTTAGGAAACCTTTTGTTGTCGTCAACCTCTTTGCGCTTATAATAACCATCTTTAGTGTACTCAAAACCATATAAAGTGCCTATCTCACCGTTTTGTTCAAAGTCCTCAACGTCTGCAAGGTCTTTTAATTCTAAAGTTACACACCTCTCAGGCGCTAATGTGACCCCCGAATCGTCTGGTCCACGTGACATTTTTTAAAACAACGTATTATTTTATTTCTAAAACAATGTGCAGGTTATCACATTTCACGACTTTCCCTGTTTTATCTGTGATCTTTATATTAAATGATCTGACCCTCCCACAAGCTAATCTTTTAAACTGTAAATTAGGGAATTGTATAATTTCATAATCGCAATATGCAGCTTTCCCTGATGGAAGAGCTCTTAAAACAGTTGAGGGCCTTCCATCATATAAGTTTTCATCAGTGCTCAGCTCGTCCAAATGAACATAGAGTAATGAATGTAATGCAAGATCGAGCGGGTTTTCTCCCTCATAAGTAGTTTTGTCTGATGTAACTCTAAAACCATGATTGTCAGTTGCAAAGCCTAACATTTTAGCTAGCTCTACATCAAAAAGGTAATGGTCTACTTCTTCTTCAGGTTTGAATGTCAACATTATTTTCAAATTTGCATTGTTAAGTTTGAGAGTAATGTCGAAGTTACTCATTGCTTCTTTTAGCGAGCAAAACCCGTAATAACCATCAGGTATGGTTAACTGGCTAACTAAGTTTCCTCTATTATCAAATTTTTTAATCTTATTATTCTCCTTGGATTCAGTTATATTAAACCATACGACTTTGTAAAAAATTTCATGGAGTGCGACCCTTTGGGTTCCGCAGTTATTATCAATAGCATATTCTAAAAACGAAG
Organism: Conus canariensis; assembly: GCA_033310375.1. Classification (NCBI taxonomy): domain Eukaryota; kingdom Metazoa; phylum Mollusca; class Gastropoda; order Neogastropoda; family Conidae; genus Conus; species Conus canariensis. The sequence continues at coordinate 84,107,104 of CM065723.1, forward strand.
GACTGTCTTGAGTTGTTATTGTTACAAACATTTTTAAAACAAATTTAAAAATGAGTGCATTCAAATATACTAATGCAAAATATTCTGTCGGACCGCACTACAATCTTAAAAATATAACAACTGATACCCTCGACATTTCTGTGACTCAGACTGACGCCTTTCAAGTAAAGGTTAGTACTCCACTGGATCGTTATCTTAACCCTCCTATCAAAAACGACTACATCCCGAAAGTGTGGTTCAGTCATCCGATGCAGTTTTATCAGAACCAGTTAAACTTTGCTGTGTTTTGTGCATCAACTGGGTGTGGAGTGTCGTATGCTGATCATTTAAATCATCCTGATCCTTTGGTGAGGTCAGTGTATAGATTTCATTTTTATTACACCTTCAGACGTATTTTATCTGAACTGCAAGCGCCATTACCAAATGACAAAACGTTTAATCCATTCAGCAACAGAATAGATTACAAGGCTTTTGAAAGGATCTGTAACGAATTTGATATTGACCCAAAGACAGACTTTAGACAAAAGTTGGATCTTAATCATGGTTTAGGCACCCCTTATTTTTGGGGCGTGCACAGAAAGTATAACTATGATTACAATCCTCCTTACACATCTTTCTCTTCAGGCACAACTGTTCACCTCGGGTCCATAGAGCAAGAGCATAAAACAGCATGGACAACATTTATTTTGGATACTTCTAAGGGTCTAACAAAAGCGGGAATAGAACGAATAAACGACTCTATTCGTACTTATGTTTGGTGTTTGCTAGGTTCGCAAGCACAAACGAGATCAAACATAATTGATCCTTCTACTGGCTTTGACGCCCAAAAACAATATTTAGCAAATTTAGAGGATTCTATTAATTCTGCAATTGATTTGCCTTCAAGTATTAAAAGGTACCAAAATGTTTTGCAATACGCAAGATCGAAAGTAGACTTTGCTGTTGGCACTGGTTTATACATGCTGCCTTCTGACCTCAGACTCCAGATAGGAAAAATAATAAACTATAATAATGAAATCCTTGTGGCTGGTAAAGAAGAGAAGGTCGGAAAAAACGACATAAATTCTAAGCCAGCAATAGCAATAAAAAAAGAATCCCCACCAATCCCCAAGGCCCCAAAACCCCATCCAATACTCCCCTCAAAACCCCACCCCCAACCAATCCCCATGGTGAATAAAAGCGACCCCCATGAATATGAAAAGACAGCACTTGTTATTGGATTAACTGCCCTAGGATTACTTGGTCTTTATCTTACTATAAAGTAACCCAACTATTAAGACAACTAATGTCCATAAGTGCTCAGCCATAAAGCCAACTACTTTACTTGCGGCAGACAAAAGCCAGCTAACGATCCCTCCTATTATACCAGGCAAAGAGTCTATTGCCTTACTGGCTAATTTTTTTAATAAACTTGCAAGATGATCAAGTTGTTTTTTTACCCATGATTTATCAGGTGGAGGAGATGGTGGTCCTGGTGGCACTGCTCCCCCACCACCGCCGCCTGTAATAGCCAACACCAGTGTACTTATTGCAAATCCTAAGGCTGTTATAACGCTCGCTAATGTGACACCTTGCTCTCTAAACAGTGTTCTTATTCGTTCTGCTAACGTTGTGTCTTCATATAAAATTCTTTGGATAGTTTCTCTTATTCTGCTCACTTGAGTTCGTAATTGTTCTCGGTTATTAGACAACACTTCTAGTCTTGCTGATCTCTCTTGTTCAAGATCTTTTAGTCTTTGTGTTATTCTTTCTTTAACACCAGGTCCTAAGTTGTGGTCATCAGCCTCAACTAGTTTTTCTTTTTCTCTTTTTATATGCTCATCTAGTTCACCCAGTTTTGCTAAATTGTTTGTTAATTCGCCTCTGATGCTTTTCAAAGCATGATCAAGGGCCATTATTTCTCTCATAGGTAGCGGCGGATCGTGCATAGTTTTTAATACTGTTTCTTCTGAAAAACTGGTTTCTGCTTGTATTATTTCGTCTGCTGTTGGGCTTAAATCTTTAAGTTCCATGTTTTGTATTTGGTTTTCTGTTGGGAGTTCTTGTAGTGTGTTTTGAAGTTTAGCAACTGCCTCACTGTCTAATCTTCGCGGTTTAGCAATGCCAAGGCGATTTTGATCGCTCACACTGAGCCTTTGTCTAATTGTAGTCTTTGCTAAAAACTTTGATGGGTCTGGTTTAGATGTAAGCTGAACAAGTTCACCTTTATCATTTTTAAAAAACAAGTGATCATTTTTTGTTTCAAAATCATTAGGGTCTATAAATTCGGGAGGTTCTTGGCCTAAACTTTGGTACAATGATCTGACCTTACTTTCTGTTAATTCATGTCGCAATGAGCGCGATGGTTGTGTCAAAGGAGTCATTTCACTCATGTCGTCTCCAGGATCAAAAACATCATAATCTTCTTCACCTGCCATGTTTTTAAATAATTAACTTTTTATTTTGTTTTATAAAAAAATGTCACAAGCATATGGCTCGATTCTTGACCCGCATAGAAGACTGAAAGAGCCCTTTGGCGTGAAGGGAAATAAACAGAATATTATTGTTCCAAATAATCCATCTACTATTGATTCAGATCAAATTCTTACTGTTAAATTTCCAGACCTAGGAGCAGATGAAGTGATTGTGCCAGGATCTGCACGGCTTACTTTCAAAATAGAACTTGATTCAGCAACAGACGCAAACAGGACAGTAGTTCAGAATCTGGGACGGGCAATCGTTAAGAAAATTTCTATAAAACTTGAGGGGCAAGAAATATTTTCTTTACACAATGCAGACATATTTCTAATCTATTGTGATCTATGGCTAACCGATAATGAAAGGGCCGATCTTGCGTTTCAGGGAATCGAAAATAACGAAGCACTAAAACACAGAATAGACGCCGAAGACGCTAAAGCCGGCAACAAGTATGAAGCTGTAAGTTTTGCTTATGGAAATCGCTTTTCTATACCCTTAGATTTTGAGTTGTTAAAAGCGCATGCGCCATACTTTCAAGGAGCATTAAAAGACAGATTGTCATATGAACTAACTTTTAATGAATACAAACGTGTCATTAAATCTACAGACTCTAACGCAAAGTACAGCATTTTCGACATCTCGTTAGAGTTTGACATTGTTAGCAACCCTAACTTAGCAAGGCTGATTGAGCAACAATATCAGTCAAAATTAGCAATATATTACGAAAGAGTGATTCATCATACTAAATATCCTAAAAGCAGGGCAGACACAATATGGAACTTTAGTTTTAGTGCCACAGCAAGATCCCTTAAAGGTATTTTTTGCTGTGTGAAGATGAAGAACCATTCAAAAGACAAAGTGAAAAGTTTATCAATCCTAAAATAACGAAAGTACAATGTTCAATTGAGGGTAGTCCTAACCAAGTCTACGGTAGCGGGCTTAAACCTTATCATCATTTTGATGAAATAAGAAAATTGTTTGGAGGCGGGAGGTGTAGAAATCCAACAGTAGACCTTGTGTCTAAAGATCTACACCTTCACAGTGTTAGACTTGATGAATATTTAACAACGAAATACGGTTTATGGATTGACCTAAGGTCAACAGAAGATAATCAGTTGCATGGGAGTGGGAGAACAGTTAAAGACGTAATAAACATTCAAATTGATAAAGAAAAAGAGAGTGATAAACCACTTAATGTACATTTGTTTTTAATATATAATGCGCAGCTGAATATTCAAGATAACAGATTAAAAGATATCCAATACTAAATTATTTTTTTTAAAAAAGCATGTCTGTTACGACTTATCCAAAAGTGCCCAAAGAAGAGATAGTAGGCAACTCTGTTGCTGTAGACATAAAAACTTTCAGATTAACAAACATAACACAAATGCAAACCCAACTAGAGCAGGACCTTTCAAAATACAGCAAAACCAAACGAAGGTATTCTGCTGTCTTTAATGCTATTACATATGTTAATACTGGAGCATCGGCGGTTAGTGCTTTAACAGCAGGAACAAGTGTAGGTCTCTTAGCAACAGGCGTAGGTGCACCGGTAGCTATACCTCTAGGTGGTGTGTCTTTAGCTTTTGGCCTGTGCTCATTAGCTGTAAGTGCTGTCAGCAAAAAAATAAAAGCTAAACTCCAAAAGCACACAGCTATGGTTCAACTAATAACAGCTAAACTTAGTTCCTTCAAACTGATAATTGATAAAGCACTAGTTGACTCGAACATCACGGATGAAGAATTTAGTCGCCTACAGGCTGATTTTGAGGACTACAAAAGACAAAAGTTTGATCTTCAAAGAAAGGCAAGGGCAACTTTTTCTCAACAACCAGACACCGACCAGATAAAAAAGGAATGTTTAAAAAAAGTAAACGAAACATTAAACTCTGTTCTAAACAGCTCACATTAACAACCCCAAAGGGCGTTTATACTTTAGTTTATGAGTCCAAGCACAAAAAGACCGTTGATATTGATTCTGATTAACTTTTATTTTTTTTTATTTAAATAAATATTTTGAGTTAGAAAAGAAACTCAACATGGATAAGATATATGAAGGTTCAGATGAATTGTTTGAAGCAATGCTCGAGGAAGAGCGTTTGTCAAGAGCACTAAATGAGATTGATTTAGAAGTTATTAATCCAAAAAACGTGCGGGAAAGCGTTGTACACGCTATTTCTCAAGTTCCAAGTAAACTAACAATAAACCCTCCAGTTAAAGTAAGGTTAGTTGTTTTAATCGACTATATAACAATAAATGAAGAAAATCTAGAAGTCTGGGTCTCAACTAAACAGCAGACTATTCTTTCCTCTAATGACTTAACACCTGGTTGGGCAGACCAGCTGCTTACACAGTTTGATGTGGCCGCTGAAGAAGCCAAAATGAGAGGCTCTGGCTGGTCAGAGGGTAAAGTCTTAGAGATCAGATTAAAACAGGCTAAGTATGAGCCGATTGTTGGCAAGGCTTACATTCCACTACCTCCATCATTAGTTGCAAAACGAGCAGTTCTAAACATAAAGAATTCAGACAACAAATGTTTTATGTGGTGCGTTCTTGCTAGGCTGCATGTATTCCGCAAAAACGCAGAGAGAGTGTCTAACTATGAACCTTACATCAATGATCTTAACTTTAGAGGAATATCCTTTCCTGTTAGTGTAAATCAGATTGATCAGTTTGAAGAACAAAACAAACCAATAACTGTTAATATCTACATATGGGATGAGGAAACAAATCTACAGCCGATTAAAGTGTCCAAGAACAGTCCAACGATTGGCGAACCAGACAAAAATCATGTTGACTTACTACTGATGTTTTCACCAACAGGGCTACCACATTACACATTGATACGCACAATGAGTAGATTACTAGTGCATACTACAAAACAACATAGCAAACAAGAATTCTGTAGAAAATGTTTAACAAGAATTCCATCTGTTAAAGCAGCAAGCGAACATGTAAAACATTGTATTAGCCCAGTTGACTGTGATACAGAACTAATTATGCCCGGAGAAGGCAGTAAAGTTAGTTTTAAGAACTGGAAACGGTTGCAAACTAGTCCATATGTTGTTTACGCAGACTTCGAATCACTCATTGTTCCTTATGAAGGACCAACCCCACAGAAACTTCCTAAAACAGTCTTAATGAGTAATCATCAGATTTGCTCATTTGCCTTCATCATTGTTAGGTCGGATGGCGCCCATTCAAAGCCAGAATTATACAGAGGACCAAATGCTGCAAAATACTTCTTAAAACGCATGCAGCAAGTGCGTAATGCCTGTTCTAATAATCTAAACTTATCTGAAATCATAATGACGCCTGAAGACCAACAACAGTATGACTCAGCCACTCACTGTTGGATTTGTGGGGCGGCCTTGGTTGCCACCGCAGAGAATCCAACAGTAAGAGACCATGATCACATTAGTGGAAAGTTTAGAGGAGCAGCACATAACAAATGCAATCTTCAACTAAAGTTTGAACCAAAGACATGGAAGCTGCCTATATTCTTTCACAACTTGCGAGGTTACGACTCTCACCTTATAATGCAAGCAGTAACCAGCGACTTCAGGGTGTCATGCATTGCACAGTCATCAGAAAAGTACATGTGTTTCACTTTAAATAACATGTCTTTCTACGACTCTATGCAACACCTGATGGGGAGTTTAGAGTCACTGGCTATGTCCTTAAAGTCCTGCCCAATAACAGAAGAATATTTTGACCCAACTCTTGTTAGAAAGGGCGTTTACCCTTATGAGTACATGAACAGTTGGCAAAGGTTTGACGAAGATACACTTCCGCCTAAAGGCGCGTTCTTTTCTAGTCTCAGAGGAAAGGACATCAGTGATTCTGATTACCAGCATGCTCAAGATGCGTGGCAGAAGTTAGAGTGTAAAACGATGGGAGACTATCATGATTCCTATTTAATGGCGGATACCTGTTTGTTGGCGGACGTCTTTGAAAATTATAGGAAGACCTGCATGAAACATTACAGCCTGGATCCCGCGCATTACATTTCTGCGCCCGGGATGAGCTGGGACGCTTTCTTAAAATTTACTGGAGTACAAATTGATTTATTGTCTAACCTGCCAATGCTTCAGATGATTGAAAACGGATTGCGTGGGGGAATCAGTATGGCGTCGCACCATTACTGTAAAGCAAACAACAAATACTTGGACGACTATGATCCAAGTAAAAGGTCTAACTATCTCATGTATTTAGATGCAAACAATCTGTATGGATGGGCAATGGCGCAATCACTTCCATTAGCAACTTTAAAATGTACACAGACGGTGATACGGATAATATTCAAAAAGCATTAAAGTGGTTGGGCAGTTTGACGCCAGATCAACAGTGTGGATACATTCTAGAAGTTGACTTAGAATATCCTCAGAAACTCCATGACCTGCATAATGACTATCCATTAGCAGCAGAAAGTCTAAAGATGGCAAAAACAGAACCACCTAAACTTGTGCCTAATCTTCGAGGCAAAAAAAATTATGTCTGCCATTACAGGCTTCTACAATTTTATTTAAGACATGGTTTGAAGTTGACAGCTGTTCATCGTATAATTGCTTTTGATCAAGAACAGTTCATGAAACCATACATAATGAAGAACACTGATCTCAGAACTAAATCCACAGATGCTTCAGAAAAAGACTTTTTCAAGTTGATGAACAACAGCTGTTTTGGAAAGACTATGGAGAATCCGCACAAGCGTAAAGATGTTAGATTGGTCACCAGAGAGAACGATGCAATTAAGCTAACTTCTAAACCTAATTATCAGGACTTCAGAAGATTTCATGATCAGCTTTTTGGCATAATGATGAAAAAAAAGAAAGTCAAATTGGATAAGCCCGTTTTTATTGGGTTTACTGTTTTAGAGCTGTCGAAGCTTTTGATGTTAGAATTTCTTTATGACTACTTTAAGCCCTTGTATCCAGAGTCCAGAGTCTGTGCACAGATACAGATTCCTTTGTTATAGATATCCCTACTGAAGATATCTATAAAGACAGGGAATTAGAAGTAGCTAAAGGGCATGCGGGATGGTACGACACATCTGATTACCCTAAAGATTCGCCTTTGCATTCAGATATTAACAAGAAGGTTTTAGGTAAGATGAAGAATGAATTATCTGGAGGTGTGATCAAGGAGTTTGTTGGTTTGAGGTCGAAAATGTACAGTCTTTCAAGCCAAAAAAAAGTTGTTAAAAAAGCAAAGGGAATATCTCGTAGTGTTGTGCAATCAAGCATATCCCATGACAACTATAAAAAAGCATTGTTTGACAATAAGACTTTTCATCATGACAACGTAAAACTACGATCTAATCTACATGAGATCAACACAACTGTTGTAACAAAGAAGTCATTAGATAGAACAAACACAAAACGTGTGTTTGTTAATCCAGAGTTTTCATATGCAATCGGGCATTGGAAAACAGCATAATTACATACCTTCTTCATCCGCGGGTTTATATTTTTCCTCAAATTTATCTAGAAGCTCAATCATATCAATATCCAATTCAGACAAAATTTTTCTCATGTTTGCTTGATGTGCACGAATTTTTTTTATTTTTCAAGATATTCTTTATCCGTTATTCTGATAATCAAAATTTGGGATCGTAGGCGATCAGGATGCGTTGCCATGTACCGATGAATCCACTTAATTGTTTCCTTAATAGCTGAACACGTATCATATGATTCTTGTATTAATTCTAAGGTCTCTTTTTTATCATCATTTTAGTTTCATGTAAGATTTCTTCCTTTTGAGCTTCCATTTTAAACTCAAATATATTTACGTAAATTAATTAAGCGGAACTGTGTCTGGCGGGATTATTTGCAGTTCTTCTTTCACAAAAGATCTTTGAGGGGCTGGTCGTTTTGTTGTGTCAGTTTCTCGTAAATAATACACAGGCGGATTCATCTTTACAATTCTTTTTATTTCATATGAGTCAACACTCCAAACTGGATCGGTTGCCCTGATGCGAGTGTCCCCTTCTGCTTCTCCCGGTAAATAAAGGTACCTTACTTTCAAACCAAATGGTAATAGTTTGCTTGATGAACTGGCGTCTCCTTCAACAACATTTATTTTTTGTTTTTTGATTGCTTGTACTGGTTTTAGACCTTTAAATTCTTCATTATTCATTGCATGTAGAACTGAGGGCAGTCTTCTAACCCATTCTGTGTTGCGAGAATTGTCAATCAGCTCTCTGTGATACTGGTAGGAGAAAAGCCTTTCAGATAACTGTTTGTTAAAGTTTTCAACCAAACCCTGTGATCTGTGAACACCCGGAATGCCTCTTTTAATGGTAACTCTATGTTTTAACAATAATTGATTCACTTGACCTTTAAATTCTTTTCCATCATCGACTTGAATCATGCGAGGATAAGTTAAGGGTCCTCGTTGATATATCAGTTGTAAAGCGACAGCAACAGCAGAAGCACTCTTTTGTGTTAATGGTTCAGCATCTTTGTATCTTGAAGCTATGTCAATGACTGTAAGTGCGTACTTAAATCTTTTTCGTCTAATCGTATCATGGGGTAAATATAGAAGATCCATTTGATGGGTGTCGTTTGGAGTTATATTCACAAAGTGTGGTCTTTGTATTCGTTTAGGCGCTGGTAGATAAATTTGCCAAATCGCTTGTTTAGATAACCATTCCTTTGCTGTTTGTTCACTGACTCCAGCTGCTTGGCTTAGCTTTTTAATTGCTGTTATTCCCTTCCAATATCCTTTTGGCGAATAATAGATCTTGTTCATTTTTTATTCAGCCAATATTATGTGCAACAAAATACACAACGGTCATGCCAAAGGCAATAAACAATATTTCTTGCATCTTTTGTTTTTCTGATGGTTGATAAAAATCGCTGAATTTTGGTGGAGGCAATGTCTCAATTGGCTTGCCTGTTACAAGATAATATTCTTTTATTGCTTGATCAACATCTTTAAATGTGTAAGCTGCATGTCCCTGTTTTTTCAGTTCATCGTTAATAAAATCTAACTGCTCAATTCTCTGCTTTTCATACGCAGCTTGTGCTGCAGCTAGTTGCTCCATAGCTTTGTTATGTTTTTTCTCTCGCCGTCATCCCGTAGTTTACTAAATGCAGTAATTACTTCCGCTAAAAGCAAGCGCATTAACCACAGCGCCACCAATCATCATTACGAGTGAAGCCATTTTTATAAATGTATTTTTTTAATTTTACATATTGATACTGTCTGGAATTATTCCTTGCTTAACTAGAAAATCTTTCGTAGCAAATGAAGCTGTAATAACAGCAATCAGCTTTGCTGAGTCTTCAAAGTCTAGTTTGCCAAGATCTGCTGGTTTTATTTTTAACAGGCTTTTACCAAGCATTGTGTATCCTACACTTAGGCCTCCAATAACAGCAGAATGGTATACAAGGTTAGTAATAGTTTTTTCGGTGCTCATTTTTAAAAAATAAAATAATATTTATTCATTAATAAAACATGAACTGCGATGATTTACTTCCTGAACTTACAAATGATCAAGTTGATGACCAAGCTATTATGCGTCAAAAGGAAAGGCTGTATTCTTTAGCAGCATGTGGAAAAACAAAACAGTACCTTGGAAATGAATTCAGCATAGAACAGATTCAACAAATGTCGCCACAAGACATTGTAAAGTATCACAACAGGTATGAAGCACAACTGGGGTCAAGAATGGTAAAAAGCGTTGGGCAAACGGTTCTTAGTTTGTACACTAAACTAGTTAGTAGATTTGCTCCCATTGATTCTGAACAAGATTTTATGTATGATTTAACGCAGGATCCAGTTTTAACAAAGTCATTAGAGTCTCTAGGATGTGATCTATATTACAGATTTGGAACATTGTTATCGCCATTAATCATGGGATTAATTACTTTTAATCATATAGATTTTGTTTCCCTTCAAAATGACCGAGCCAGAAAATCAGCAGAATCAGAAAACATTGAATCAGGTGGAGAAAGTGACCAGTAAAAAGCCTCCTCATCCTGGGCGTGTTGCAGCAGGAAAAAAATTAGCAGAGTGGAACAAACAAAAAAAATTAATGTTGCAATCACAGAATATAACTCATAATGAAAAAACACCAGTTGTGCCAGAGCCACAACAAGAACAAGTTGTTTCAAGTCCCGCAACATCATCATGGATTATTTGGATTAAAAGAGTTAGCATTTTTGGCGTCATTGCTGTTGGTGGGGGTGGTTATTACGTTTATAAAACATATAAAGAAAGACAGCAAAAACCAAAGCAGCCCAAAAAATCACAGCCACTAAATACAAAATCTGAACAAAAAAGAATACCAGAACCGCCAACAACAAAAGATCATTTTGATCCATTTGATATGCAGTAATATTTCAAGAACTTAATAAATAATTATAAGTGACTTGAATAAGAACTTGATAACGACTTCATGACGACTTGATGAAAACTTAAATAAGAACTTGATAAGAACTTGAGGTAACTTGATTAAAAACTTAAAGTAACTTGATTAAGAACTAGATTAAGAATTTGGGGTAACTTGATTAAGAACTTGGGGTGACTTAATTAAGGACTTGGGGAAACTTAATTAAGGACTTGGGGTGACTTAATTAAGAACTTAATTAAGGACTTGGGGTGACTTAATTAAGGACTTGGGGTGACTTAATTAAGGACTTGGGGTGAAAAGTGGAACTGGTAGGACCACTTGTCATTTGATATGTCAGCCACTTGCTTTGTGACTGAACAGGATGTGCGTGGGCGCTGAGCAGTAATTCGTTGGCCTGCAACTACTAGTTAAGCGCGATGAAAAACAGAGAAAGAGGCAGCTCACGCTATAGCAAAGAACGTGTTAGCGCACGCCCGCTGTGCGGACAGACCGCGCCGCGAGCCCGGTGAGAGAAGAAACGCAGTAGGCGCGCGAGGCGTGTTTTATTGATTTTTAGGTCAGAACATAGGGAGACACACAGTTTGTAAACAGGACGCTCGGCCTGCTGACTTACTGCGTGTTGTCTTGGTCTTGCAAAAAAGCTGACAGTCGACCGACTGGTAGTACAGACTGTTTGGGAGAACGCAGACACTATTTATTATAGTGACTGTTCGGCCGAAACTGGCTTTCAGTGGAAGACATGCTGGGATAAGTGTGTGGATTTTATGTCAAAAATATAACTCAGTTTTAAAAGACTTTAGAGAACAATTAAAGACAGTGGTTTTATTTCACATGAAAGACAGAGATGCATTTGATGAATGTATGCGTGAAAATGATGTTATTGAAAACGATCAAGAAAAACGAAGGATTAAGCAAAAACTTAAGTCTCAAAAGTTTTCTAAATTAGTGTTAAAAACAGATAATCCTACACATTATGTATGTTTGTAAAGTGTTTACTATTAGAGAACTATAAAATAGGCACTCTGGGTAAGCCGGCGGAGCAACAGCGAAACCGGCTTCAGCCGGTTGGAGCTGGCGGAGGTGGGTGAGCCAGAGTGCCTATTTTATAGTTCTCTAATGATAAGCACCCCCCCCCCCTCCCCCCCCCCCCTCCCCGTTTCTATCTGTTTCCTCGTGCAGAGAAGCGGAGGGGACAGCATCACACGCTTCGTCTTTTGCTGTTTGGAGCCCCATTGATCACATTGCAGGCATTTCACACTTCCTGTCCGATACACACACATACACACACGCGCGCCGCGCACACACGCACACGCACACACACGTGCGCGCACACGCGCGCACACGTTTGCACGCACACACACACACACACACACACACACACACACACACACACACACACACACACACACACACATACACACACACGTACATGTTTTCCTGTCACCAAGTGAAACATATCTTTTCTTTTTACACTTAGCTAAAAGTCCAATTGGCAAATACTTATAATAGATAGCAGTCAGTAGTGAGATGAGGCAGAAGAGTTACATGGGTTTTTTTTCTTAATCTTTGATTAAGTGGATTTTCTATTTTTGTGTTATAGTTGTAAATAAGTTTTTTTTTTTTCCTTTTTACACGTTGTGTTACCCTTTTTTTTCCCCGGCCCCGATTTTTTTTTTTTTTTTTCGTCTAATATCACGTAATGTGGAAAGACGTAAAACAAAACAACAACAACAACACACGTACGCACACACACATGCACACACACGCGCGCGTGCGCGCGCGCACGCGCATGCACGCACGCCTGCACACACGCATGCAAGCACACACACACACACACACACACACACACACACACACACACACACACACACACTTGTGCATTTGGTTGTTTGAATCTCTCTCTCCTCTCTCTCTCTCTCTCTCTGTCTCTCTGTCTCTCTGTCTCTGTCTCTCTCTCTCTCTCTCTCTTCTGTTCCCAGGCCTCTCCATCCCATCCGCCGCCTCCTCCTTCCCCGGCACCAACGTGGCCCTGAAGAAGCCTGCAGCTCAGAGCAGCGTGAGTCCCAGGTTCTATTCCCTGACGGCGGACAAGGCGGTGGACGGAGACTACACAACCTCCCTGTACTACTGCCAGCACACCAAGGACACTGACGAGAACGACCAGGACCCCACACGATGGTGGATGGTGGATCTACAGGTGTGTGTGTGTGTGTGTCTGTGTGTGTGCGTGCGTGCGTGCGTGCGTGCATGCATGCATGCGTGTGTGTGTGTGTGTGTGTGTGTGTGTGTGTGTGTGTGTGTGTGTGTCTGTCTGTCTGTCTGTCTGTCTGTGATTGTCCGTCTGTCTGTCAGTCTGTGAGTACAAACGGACATATGAGAGGCCCTTTTGATTGTGAACGTCTGTTTGGGAGAGCTATAGATAGGCCACATCCATATCCCGCTTTTAGCTGCTGTACCCCCCCCCCCCCCACCACCACCACCACCCAATGCTGCCCCCCCCCCCCCTCTCCCTCGAAGTCATGACTGTCACACCTGTCTGCAACGGATCAGAACAGTGGCTGCTGTTCCTGCACTGGAGGATCAGCAGCTCCAATGCAGTCTACAACCAGGTCCCCATGAGGTGTCCCACCCTGAAAACTGGACGGAATCCAGCAGGCACGGCATCCATGGCATCCCCCGTCCCCAGAGCATGAAGCGAACTGCAGACTGTGTTGAGATTGATAGTGAGAGTGAGGACGACAGTGAGGTGGCTCTCCATTTGTCATACTTGAAACTGCATGACGGGAATATGTTTTCACTTTTTCTTTCATAAACGTATCCCCGCTTAACCAGCCCCGTGAGATACTGACACCTGCAGTGTTGGTCCGGAAATTGGAACACTACTTGCCTTTCAGCAGACTCTGTAGTTCATTTTTGCAAGAAGACATGTTAGGTTTTTTTTGTGACAATGTTTGTGGCCTCTGTCACAGAAAGAAACCCTTTTTTTTCTTTTTAAATATTTTTCGTTTGGTTCGTTAGTGAAAATGCGTTAAAAGCGGTTCAAAATGAGCAAAGTAGGTTGAACGATGTATACGGAGTTAAAACATTAATTTTTCCATGCTTAAGATTGTTTTTCATCCGTCACCTTAAAAGGTATCAAAAGGTAATTAAAATCACAGAATTCAGTTGATTGTGTGAGCGTAATCAACGACTATGGAGACAGCCATCATGATCAGTAAACAACTGGACCGGACTTCCGGTTAGTCCTGCGTCATCTGAACCCATGAAAAACAAGTTGGCCGTAGAAGGGCATCTGGGAGTCATGACTTGGATGCGGCCTGGCATCCATAGGAGTTCAAGGCCAGTCACTGTGGTTGCCGCTTAAAATGCTATCACCGCTTTTTAATGTTTCGCTAAAAAAAAAAAGGGCCATCGGCTCTGGCCCATGTTTGTGATCTGTTTGTGGTCATGGTGGCTGATTAACTTGGCCGTGCTACGCGCCGCTGGTTTTCACCTGTCATAGCTCTGGTGTGGTTTACACTGGTGTGTTGCCATCTTTAATACTTCATCAATCGACAGCCCCTGTCTATCGGGTAGCATCTCTGTCTCTCGCTGCTGTTGGTGGTGGTGGTGGTGGTGGTGGTGGCGGTTGCTATGGTGGCAGTGGGTGTGATGGTTGTGGTGTTGATGGTGATGGTGATGGTGATGGTTATGATGGTGTTGATGGTGATGATGGTGATGATGATGATGGTGATGATGGTGATGTGATGATGGTGTGATGGTGATGATGGATGATGGTGATAATGGTGATGATGGGTGATGGTGATGTGATGATGGTGTTAATCGTGAAGATGGTGATGGTGATGGTGATGATGGTGTATGAGTGATGTAGATGGTGATGATGATGATGGTGATGATGGTGATGGTGGATGATGGATGATGATGGTGATGTATGGATGATGGTGATGGTGATGGTGATGGTGAGGTGATGGTGTGATGATGGTGATGTGATGATGGTGATGGTGATTGTGATGATGGTGATGGTGATGATGATGATGGTGATGATGTGGTGATGGATAGGTGAATGGTGATGATGGTGATGATGGTGATGGTGATGATGGTGATGGTGATGATGGTGATGGTGATGGTGGGTGATGGTGATGGTGAATGATGGTGATGATGGTGATGGTGATGATGGTGATGGTATGATGGTGATGATGGTGATGGTGATGATGGTGATGATGGTGTGATGGTGATGGTGAATGGTGATGGTGATGGTGATAATGGTGATAATGGTGAATGGTGATGGTGATGATGGTGATGGTGATGATGGTGATGATGGTGATGATGGTGATGTGATGATGGTGATGATTGTGATGGTGATGATGGTGATAATGGTTGTGGTGATGATGGTGATGGTGATGATGGTTGTGGATGATGTTGATGTGATGATGATGGTTGGGACAGAACTGTTGCCATGGATATGTTTTGTTAACATTTTCAAACAATGTTGAAATAATTATTGTTTGTTGAAATAATTATTGTTGTTGCTGTTGTTGTTGCTGTTGTCGTCGTCGATGTTCGTCGTCGCTGTTGTTTGTTGTTGTTGTTGTTGTTGCTGCTGTTGTTTTTGTTGTTGTTTTAATCTGTTTATATTTTTCTTTACTTCGATCCTATGATGCATATAATTTTGTACTGTTCGATAAAAGGCATTCAACATGGAAATAATCAAAACGTTGCATACCACGGTTCCACAGAATTAGCTAAGCCTTGTATCTGGTTAAAAGAATTACCATCGCATGCTCTGTTCAGTGTCACCATGTATCAGTGTCCACTGTATGACTGCATTTGTGTCCAACAGAATCGAATTACATTGCGGGGCAGTCATCTGTCAAGTATGCAGCATACTGTGGGTCCTATGTCATCAGTGTCCAACAGAATCGACCACTGCATGTCATTGGACTGGGGTCCTATGTCATCAGTGTCCAACAGAATCGACCACTGCATGTCATTGGACTGGGGTCCTATGTCATCAGTGTAGATCCAACATGTATATTCTGACCAACAGATGCACTGTCATTGGACTGGCGGTCCTATGTCATCAGTGTCCAACAGAATCAACCACTGCATGTCATTGGACTGTGGGTCCTATGTCATCAGTGTTCAACACAATCAACACTGCATGTCATTGGACTGTGGGTCCTGTGTCATCAGTGTTCAACACAATCAACACTGCATGCCACTGGACTGTGGCTCCTATGTCACCGATGTCTTTGCTGTAGCTAGGTCACTGGTGTCTGTCTCACAGGGCTTTTATCAGATTTCCTCAGTGCAAATCACAAATCGTGGCGACTGCTGTGGTAAGTGTGTGTGTGTGTGTGTGCGTGCGTGCGTGCGTGCGTGCGTGCGTGCGTGCGTGCGTGTGTGTCCGTGTGTGTGTCCGTGTGGGTGTGTGTGTGCGTGCGTGCGTGCATGCGTGCGTGTGTGTTTGTGTGCTTGTTTATGCTCGCTTGAGGTGTGTGTGTGTGTGTGTGTGTGGTGTGTGTTGTGTGTGTGTGTGTGTGTCGTGTGTGTGAATATGTGCATGTGCTTGCTTATGCTCTCTTATGTGTGTGTGTGCGTGCGTGCGTGCGTGCGTGCGTGCGTGCGTGAGTGCGTGCGTGCGTGCGTGCGGTGCGTGGCGTGGTGTGTGTGTGTGTGTGTGGTGTGTTTAACATGTCTGCCCCACACCATCGCCGTCAAATCTACCCTTATCTTAAGAAACGAAATTCACCCGCCCCTGTCTCCTCCCCTCCCTTGTACTTTTTACCCCTTCTACTCCATCTCCTGTCCAACCTCAACACACACACACACACACACACACACACACACACACACACACACACACACACACACACACACACTTCCGCCAGATCAGAATGATCTTTCTGAGAAAGAATCGCTCGCGGGTCCTGACTGACTTCTCTCTGTTCTCTGGCAGCGGCTCGCCTGACTAATTTCGACATTCAAGTGTCCATGGTGAACCCTCAGACAATCTCGACTGCAGTCATGCACACCTGTTACCACCACGCTGGACCAATGGGAAGCGGCGTTACAACACTGTTCCAGTGCAGCCAGCCAATCAGAGGCCGCTACATCCGAATCATCATGCCTAGCACTGGCGTCCCACAGTGGCACCGTGTGTGATGAGGTGTGTGAGGTGCTGGCCACATCTGCAGGTAAGTGTCAGATGAGGTGGTGAGGTGCTGGCCACATCTGCAGGTAAGGGTCAGATGAGGTGCGTGAGGTGCTGGCCACATCTGCAGGTAAGGGTCAGATGAGGTGTGTGAGGTGCTGGCCACATCTGCAGGTAAGGGTCAGATGAGGTGTGGAGGTGATAGTGTTGGCCACATCTGCAGGTAAGTGTCAGATGGTTTCTCGGAGGTATATATAAATGGAATGATTAGAAATTATAAAATATTCTTGAGAATATTCAAACAAAGAATGATAGACTGTTTTCAACAGACATGGGAATCCAAGATTAAGGATAGTGACAGATTTAAATTCTATTGCTCTTTTAAATTACTTCCACACCGTGAACAATACTTATCAATGATAACCATTAACAAATTTAGATCAGCACTAACCGGATTCAGATTAGGCATAAATGATTTAAAAATAAATAGACGCTACAAGAAGAATTATTCTGAGGATATGCAGTGCCCTTCTTGATGAGCTACATTTTTTCTTTCGATGCGAAGCTTACACATTACTAAGAGATAAATATATATCAAAGCATTTAAAAGTTAACTGGTCAACAGAGGCAAAGTGCCGACATTTATTGTGTAGTGACGAAATCAGAGTTATTCGTGATGTAGCTATGTATATTTTTATGCACTGAGACACAGGGAAGAACATATTATTGCTACAAATTTAAGTTGATTCCTATCACCCGTCTGTTTGGATAGCCACTACATTGTTTACGTTGTTACGGATGGAAATGCGTGTGTGTGGAAGTCTGACTCACCCAGAATTATGGATGCATGCAC
The DNA here is from genome assembly GCA_033310375.1 of Conus canariensis. Lineage (NCBI taxonomy): Eukaryota > Metazoa > Mollusca > Gastropoda > Neogastropoda > Conidae > Conus > Conus canariensis. The sequence goes on from CM065723.1 coordinate 84,124,927, forward strand.
GACATTTTCTAATTCACATACACACACCCACTCATCCGAACATGGACAGCCAGGCAACAAAATAACACTTTTTTAATGCCGCCCGAGCCATCAAGCAAAACATACAAAATAAACACACAATTAAACGTAGGTTGGTACACCCACCATCAGCACATCAGTACACAACAAGTCAATACAATTATAGCTATCAAAACTGCCGGGTCCAACGGTGATGACGACGGCGGCAGCGACGAGTCAAGTCTGACAAATTCTCTTCAGAGCTGTCGCTCACAATGAAGAAAGAAGGGAAAGAAAACTAACACGTTCGTGGCGTCTCTGTCAGCAACACGGTGACAGTCTCAACTACGAACTGTGGCTCAAACACCTAAGAGCTGTGGCTCAACACCAACCAAGAGCTGTGGCACACACACCACCTGTGGCTCAACACCAACCAAGAGCTGTGGCACACACACCACACACACAGCGACGGCCTCGGACGCAGGTCGCTGGCACAAAAGAAGGAGCGACGTCCTGGCTCACCAGCAGTGACGTCTCCAACCCACTGGCCCAACAGTGGTCGGTCACGGGCGCAGTGGCAGGTAGGGCAATTGTCGGCGCTCAGACCGGCCTCTCAACACCAGCAGCAAACAGGTGGAGAACGGGGCGTCAACACAGCTATGGCCCCGGCCCTAACCCGGTAGCAGCCAGTCCCCGTCAGTCCAGGGAACACTATCAACCTGGGGGCAACTGATTAACTACCTTGATTATCATGGCCACTATTCATTGCAATCACAACTATCTTCATATTCATTAGCCACATCATATCTCACTAGAACTTGAGCCACATATCAGCATATTCGTTCATATTCATTAGCCACATCATATTTCACTAGAACTTGAGCCACATATCAGCATATTCGTTCATGTTCGTTACAATATTTTTTTTCCCGGAATCATAACATTACAACATTCCCTTTTCCTGAATCATTACACTACAACATTCCCTTTTCCGGAATCATAATACTGCACAGGAAAGGATTTCCACATAAACCTTTCAGACTCTAGTTTTCCAAATTGGGAAAAGGATTTCCACATAAACCTTTCATAATCTAGTCTTCCAAATTAAGGAAAAGAATTTCCATCTGGATCCTCTTCAATAAACCATGAATACAATTCATTACACACAATAATTTCATTACACAATTGATGATTATTTTTTCAAACTATAAATGTCTTTCGTTAATTGACACACTGTTCATTTGCTTTCTTGTAAACAAGAATGTTCAATTCATTTCATATAATCACCATGTCTTTTGTCAATTCAGGAAATGTTCATTTCTTTTGTTGTAACACAAGAACGCTCACTTCACTTCAGTCCAACAGCTTCAATATATGCGAGGGAAAGATTTCCACCACACTTTTGTTTAACAACACATATATTGATACCCATGTAAACACATCACACATCAGAATGAAAAACAAAAGTCTATGTCGCTCACACTGGGAGCTTATTATCCATAGCATCAAAACTCTCCATCTTCTTGCAAACCATATTAGAATAGACACTTTTTTTTCATCATGAAGTTCATAGCCAGTTAAGTCACAAAATAAACAAAATCTTTTTTCTTTTTTCTGAGACCACTTCTTATAACACTCACTTCATCTATTCACATTTTCCGAAACAGTTTCGTTTTGTTACCCTATCAAGTCATAGGATAACAGAACAATACTTTCTTTTCTTTTTTTTTTAAAATAAAACCTTCACAAGAGCGCTGAGGAAGTTTCAGTCGCTCCTAAACGGGAATACAGTTTTAGTTTGTTAATAAATAAACATTCAATGATAAATACCTGACTGCTACTAGCAAACGGCTGAGTCCCTCTTCGGCCTTCTGTGACTTGTATTGCCGGAATCACTGCAGAGACTGCCTAACCGGTGCAACTCACCCGGCTTATAGCAATGCGCCGGTGAGTAGCAGTCAGCTAAATTTTGCAACCGGCTTCCGGACAGCTACCTTCCGGTAAGCACGGTCGCACATGAAACTTTGTGACCGGATGAAAAACGGTCCGTCACATACGTGTACCGATGTTTACAGGCTGGAGGCCTAACACTAAAACATTGTTGCTGTCATTGTCATTGTCATTGTCATTCTCTCTCTCTCTCTCTCTCTCTCTCTCTCTCCTCTCTCTCTCTCTCTCTCTCTCTCTCTCTCTCTCTCTCTCTCTCTCTCTGTGTCGGTCGGTCGGACGGTCAATCGATCTATCTATCTACCTACCCATCTACCTGTCTGTATGTCTGTCTGTCTGTCTCTCTGTCTATCCATCAGTCTATCTCTCTATCTACCTACCTACATGTCTGTCTGCCTGTCTGTCTGCCTGTCTGTCTATCTGTCTGTTCGTTTGTCTGTCTGATTTACAAATGATATAGATCGAAATAGCCTACAAGTTGGTAAAACCAGAAAACTGGCCCAGTCAGGTTTCTGACAGAGAAAGCACAAGTGGTTTGCCGTCAAGGATCTTTTTCAATCTCCTGACCTTGGTCAGGTGATGGGCAAAATAAAGCCCATGTACCGTGCATAGATCACGCCTAAAATGTTACCCGTCACCCCCATTCCAGTGGCTGGTTGATTAACCTTGCTGGATATTTACTTGGTATCATAAAGCAAGTATCTTCACTGAAACAATATTCATAGGATTTGTGATTAAAACCTCACCATAGTAACACACACACACACACACACACACACACACACACACACACACACACACACACCAACACATGTGTATTCGAAGTTCCTGGAACACTGTGACATATAAAATAATTATGCATGTGTGTGTGTGTGTGTGTGTGTGTGTGTCTGTCTGTCTGTCTGTCTGTCTGTCTGTCTGTCTGTCTGTTGTGTGTGTGTGTGTGTGTCTGTGTGTGTGTGTGTGTGTGTGTGTGCGTGCGTGCGTGTGTTCGTGCGTGCGCGCGCGCGCGCGCGCGCGCGCGCGTGTGTGTGTGTGTGTGTGTGTGTGTGTGTGTGTGTGTGTGTGTATGTGTGATTTTTACCCAAAGATTTTACAAACACCAAGTACGTTCGTACCAGCGGACACAGAGCTTCTGGTGACATCCTACGGGAAGTGACGTCACGAAGCGTCATTGAGTGTCTGGCGTTGTGCAGCAGTGACGTCACGTGCAGCGCCGTCAACCTGAACCGTCTGACGTGGACCCCAGGAGGAGGGAGAGCTGAGTGTCAGCTGCTGTCCTTTGGTGGACTGGGTCAGACTGACACCACCTCCCCCCATCTGACTCGGACTTTTACACCGTCACTGATCTGTAACACCACCCACCCCACTGACTGGACTTTTACACTGTCACTGATCTGTAAACACCTCCCCCACCCTGACTGGGACTTTTACACCGTGACTGATCTGTAAACACCTCCCCCCACCCTGACTGGGACTTTTACACCGTGACTGAGCTGTAAACACCTGACACTACCTCCCTCCACCCTGACTGGGACTTTTACACCGTGACTGATCTGTAAAGACCTCCCCCCACCCTGCCTGGGACTTTTACACCGTGACTGATCTGTAAACACTTTCCCCCCACTGACTGGGACTTTTACACCGTGACTGATTTGTAAACACCTCCCCCCACTGACTGGGACTTTTACACCGTGACTGATCTGTAAACACCTCCCCGACGCTGACTGGGACTTTTACACCGTAACTGATTTGTAAACACCTCTGCGCCCCATTGACTGGGACTTTTACACCGTGACTGATCTGTAAACACCTCCCCCACCCTGACTGGGACTTTTACACCGTGACTGATCTGTAAACACCTCCCCCACCCCCACCCCATTGACTGGGACTTTTACACCGTGACTGATCTTAAACACCTCCCCCATCCTGACTGGGACTTTTACACCGTGACTGATCTGTAAACATCTCCCCCGCCCCCACCCCAATTGACTGGGACTTTTGCACCGTGACTATCTGTAAACACCTCCCCCACCCCCACCCCATTGACTGGGACTTTTACACCGTGACTAATCTGTAAACCCCCCCTCCCTCCTCCCCCCCCCCCCCTCCCCCCCTGCTGACTCGGACTTTTACACCGTCACTGATCTGTAAACACCCACCCACTGACTGGGACTTTTACACCGTCACTGATCTGTAACCACCACCACCCCCCCCCCCCCCCCCCCAATGACTGGGACTTTTACACCGTGACTGATCTCTAAACACCTCCCCCCACTGACTGGGACTTTTACACCGTGACTGATCTGTAAACACCTGACACCACCTCCCCCACCCTAACCGGGTCCTTTACAGTGTGACTGATCTGTAAACACTTGACACTAAATCCCCTTCACCGTGACTGGGACTTTTACACCATGACTGATCTGTACATACCTGACACTACCTCCCCGACCCTGACTGGGACTTTTACACCGTGACTGATCTGTAACCCCCCCCCCCCCCCCCCCCCCCCCACTGACTGGGACTTTTACACCGTCACTGATCTGTAAACACCCACCCGCTGACTGGGACTTTTACACCGTCACTGATCTGTAAACCCCTCCCCCCCCCCTCCCCCCCCCCCCCCCCCCCAATGACTGGGACTTTTACACCGTGACTGATCTCTAAACACCTCCCCCCACTGACTGGGACTTTTACACCGTGACTGATCTGTAAACACCTGACACCACCTCCCCCCACCCTAACCGGGTCCTTTACAGTGTGACTGATCTGTAAACACTTGACACTAAATCCCCTTCACCGTGACTGGGACTTTTACACCATGACTGATCTGTACATACCTGACACTACCTCCCCGACCCTGACTGGGACTTTTACACCGTGACTGGTCTGTAACCCCCCCCCTCCCCCCCCCCCCCACTGACTGGGACTTTTACACCGTCACTGATCTGTAAACACCCACCCCCTGACTGGACTTTTACACCGTCACTGATCTATAAACCCTCCCCCCCTCTCCCCCCCCCCCCCCCCCCCCATGACTGGGACTTTTACACCGTGACTGATCTCTAAACACCTCCCCCCCACTGACTGGGACTTTTACACCGTGACTGATCTGTAAACACCTGACACCACCTCCCCCACCCTAACCGGGTCCTTTACAGTGTGACTGATCTGTAAACACTGACACTAAATCCCCTTCACCGTGACTGGGACTTTTACACCATGACTGATCTGTACATACCTGACACTACCTCCCCGACCCTGACTGGACTTTTACACCGTGACTGTCTGTAACCCCCCCCCCCCCCCCCCCCCCCCACTGACTGGACTTTTACAACCGTCACTGATCTGTAAACACCACCCGCTGACTGGGACTTTTACACCGTCACTGATCTATAAACCCCTCCCCCCCTCCCCCCCCCCCCCCCTCCAATGACTGATTTACACCGTACTGATCTCTAAACACTTCCCCCCACTGACTGGGACTTTTAAACCGGACTGATCTGTAAACACCTGACACCACTCCCCCACCCTAACCGGTCCTTTACAGTGTGACTGATCTGTAAACACTTGACACTAAATCCCCTTCACCGTGACTGGGACTTTTACACCATGACTGATCTGTACATACCTGACACTACCTCCCCCGACCCTGACTGGGACTTTTACACCAGGACTGATCTGTAAACACCTGACACCACCTCCCCCAGTCTGACTTGGACTTTTATACTGTGACTGATCTGTAAGCACATGACACCACTTCCCCCCACCCTGACTGGGTCTTTTACACCATGAATGATCTGTAAACACCTGACACCACCTCCCCCGACCTTGATTGCACCTTTTACACCGTGAATGATCTGTAAACACCTGACACCATCTCACCCGACTATGACTGGGACTTTTACACCGTGACTGATGTGTAAAACACCTGACACTACCTCTCCCCACCCTGACTGGGACGTTTACACCGCCACTGATATGTAAACACCTCCCCCCCCCCCCCCCGACTGGGTCTTTTACACTGTGAATGATCTGTAAACAACTGACACTACCCACCCCCTCCCCCTGACAGGGATTTTGTACAGTAAGTGATCTGCATACAACTGACACCACCCCCATCCCCCTGACGGGCATTTTTACACAGTGACTGATCTGTATAAATGTAAACCTAGCGCCCCACACGT
>CM065723.1:84136060-84147650 GCA_033310375.1 Conus canariensis
TGTCTGGTCTCATGCCACTCTTGCTGATGATCTCTGGGTGACTCTTCCATTCTGGGAGGTCTGCAGTGCACTCCCAGTCATCTGCCCCGTCCAGCAGACTCTGCCTGCAAATAATATAAAATACCAAATAATATAATCTCCACATTAAAGGATAATTTTTCACAGTGGGAACAATTAACTTTCAGAGCTCTTTCAAAGTCCTTCCTGAAAACACGGGTAAACTCACATTCCCATAGGTAATGATTAATGGAATCCTTCTCTTTATTACAAAAGTTACATTTGTCACTATCGATAATTTGCATACTTTTCAGCACACTATTTGTTACAAAAATTCTGTGGCATATCTTAATTTGAAACCATTTTAATTTTGTTTCTTTAATTTTGTTGATCCTTTTCAGTACCTCTGTCCAGTCAATTGGTATATTAAGACGCTGTTCCCACTTAACAAAGGCACTAATGTTAAGAACTTCATTGACTTCCACCATGATATCATAATAAGTACGAGTACCTTTAGTAACGCTACAAATTTTTTGAAGTGCTAAAGTTTTATCTTTACCAATGTTACTGTCTGATTTGAATCTTCTTTTCTCTGCATAAGCTTTGATCGAATGCGCGCAACTTATGTAATTCAGAAAATTGACCTGAAATCCCATTTCCTCTGACAGTTCGTAAAGGCTGACAAAATGACCATCATCATGGAGTAAATGTTTAACAAGAAATATGTTTTTCTGCATCCATTTCTTGTAAATGAAAGTTTTTGCCTCTAGTCATGGTTAGTTAGTTTGTAGTCACGCGTTGGCCCTCAGCGGGGCAAGGGCCGGATGAAAGACAAAACAAAACAAACAAAACATGTATTTGCTTACCTGTTACCCTTGCAAATAAAGATTAACAATCAATCAATAAATGAATCAATTAAACGATCTCTCTCTCTCTCTCTCTCTCTCTCTCTCTCTCTCTCTCCTCTCTCTCTCTCTCTCTCTCTCTCTCTCTCTCTCTCTCTCTCTCTCCTGAACCAGCATTTCCCACAGAAAACGTGGTCTGGGGATGATGTCGACAGAGCACATCGCCTTGGTTCACTGCCTGCTGTCTCTAGCAGACCACGCCCAGTAATCGTGAAGTTTCTCAGGTGGAGAGACTACATGATCATAATGAAGGACAGAGAAGGGAAAGATCAAATGCGGGCCTCTGAAGGGATACGAGTGGCAGCAGACCTGACCAGACAACAGAGGGATACCATGGCGCAGTATCAGCAGGAAGGGAAGCACGCCTACTACTCCAAGGGCAAGCTGGTGGTGACGGAATCCAGGAGACGACACGAAAATGGCAGCAGCTACCGTGACAGCAGGCCCCACCCCAATCTTTGTCCCCCTGATGGCGATCCCTGCTTTCTGTCCTGTTTTCCCACACTGTCCCAGACCCACACTGACACTCGTGCTGCCATACACGGCTAAGACCCCCCAGTGCTGTATCCTGGGCAAACTGAGGATGCTGATGATGTCAGTGTCTCGGATGACCTGGCAGTGGAGCGGGGTCCAGACGAGGGTCAGCGCCAGGACAGCACGGACACGGCCAATGCCTGGAGTGCAGAACGCGAGGGTGGGCAGCCAGGTGACGGGCAGGGAAGCAGCAGCCAGCGGCAGTCGCCATCCTTGCTGGGCTTTGGTCGGGGCTCTCCTGTCAGCACCCCTACCACGCAGCCATCCAGTGCATCAAAGTCACAGCGTGGTGGTGGTGGAGGGAGGGGGCGAGGGAAGTCACATGCTGGCAGTGAAAGACGTTCGGTGAGTAGACAACCGTCAGCAGCCACTCCAGTACATACTAGGCAGCAGTCATTACGCTCCGACGTTACCACCTCCACGCAAGGTAAACTGCCCACAGACTGGTGTCAGAACCCGTCAACAAAAGGCACAGCAAAATCAGGGAAAGGGGGTCCAAAGAAATGACGGTCAGGCCACAGCCCTTGTTTTGATTCTGATGATAGTTCGATAAGTCTGGCTTATTCCGGCGATGTTTCTGAACACTCAAATAATGTTAGTTTTGCTTCTGTTAATATTGCTTTAAATGCGATAAACAGTAATGTCAGTAATGTTGCTAAACTGAAGACAGATATTGTTGATACTGGTCTTGTTAACCATACTCATGCGAATGTCCATGTTAATAACACCAAAGCATCTCTTTCCATTGTGTCGCTGAATGTAGAAGGTATATGGAGCGTTACAAAACAACTTGATCTGTCTTATTTTGTTATGAAATATGATTTCGCGTTGCTGGTTGAAACCTTTTCCCAGACATTTCCAGATTCTTTAATCCCTTGTCATGTAGCATATGTCTCCCCTGGGGTCAAACTGTCAGACAGTACTCACAGTCGTCTTTCAGGCGGGGTCGTGTTTCTAGTCAGAAAAACTTTGACTGAATATGTGACTAGAATTGAATGTGAACTCGACAATATTATTGTGCTAAAGATTTCCCAAAAGCTTATTGGAACAATGACTGATTGCTTATTAATTGGTGCTTATATACCTCCCGAGCATTCAATCTATTATGAAGAAACAGATATTTATAATGGTATCTCCATGCTAGAAGACTGTTTGCTTGATCTTGCTAGAGAGTATGATAGTGCTCCCGTTATAATCTGTGGAGATTTAAATTCAAGAACCGGTTCACTCAGTGTTAAAGCTGTTGACATACATGATTCTTTTTATGATGTGCGGGAATCTATTGACAGTAATGATTTAAAAGAACCCCCTGATAAAGTGCGTCTGTCAACGGACAATGTAGTTAATTCTTTTGGTCGTTATCTGTTATCTGTGTGTGAACTGTATGAACTGTGCATTTTAAATAGACTTGTGTCCCGGACTTTCTCGGGAGATTTCACATATGTATCAACGAACGGAAGCAGTGTTATAGACTATTTTTTGGTTTCCAACTCCTTAGTAAATATGTGTAAATGTTTTAATGTTATACCTATGGTTGAAACAAAACACGCTGCCATTGAATTGTCTCTCAATCGTCATAATGTTTTATATTCCGAACAAAACATTGATCGTGAAACCTTTTCAATTACAAAATACACATGGAATGATGATCAGCATGTTGCTTACAATGACCTTATGTGCAGTGTCGAGGTGAGAGCTATCTTGGATGAAGCCATGTTACTTATTGAAAATGATATAAATCTGGCGCTTGCTAAATTTAATGAGTGTTTTGTTTATGCAGGAAATTGCATGAAGAAAACTAAATGTATTGGATGTGAAAAGATGAAAATATGGTTTGACTTGGAATGTAGGCAGAGTAGAACTCTCTTGCGCCGGCATCGGCGCCAACTTGGCAAAAGCCATATTGATGCTAAAAGTCTAGCTTACTCTGAAAAAGAAAACAGTATAAAGAGTTATTAGAATCGGAAAAGAAACTGCATAAAGAAAAGATTGTGCGCTCAATACAGGATAATTTAAATGATGCAAGAAAATTTTGGGATACCATTCGTTCTGTGAAATCTAGGACTGGTGTGCAAAATACGATAACAAAAAAATGAATGGTTTCATCATTTTGATAATGTGTTTAATTCTGTGCCAGACACTGTTGCAAATGCAGTTGGTGATATTGATGTTCCTTGTGATGATGGCGATAATTACACACTTGTAGCCGGGTGCTAAAAGTGTATATTTCTTGGTCACCCGTCATAAACGAGAGATTTTGTTCACGAGTTATCTTCCCCTTACCTCCCTTGATCGATTGATCTCATTTTTATTGTGTAAATTCTTTAAATCATGAATACCTCAGAACCTATATAGTTGTGCATACGTCACTGAAGTCACAAAAATTAATGTATCCTATTCACTACAATCGTGTTGGACTGAGAAGCCCATATTTTCGCTAAAACTGGTATTTCGACCAAATTAATCTTGGCGCCATTTTGAATTATCCGACGAACAAACTGTAAATAATTCCTGATTTCACAAAAAGTATGAGAGAAGCCAAAGAATCCATGAATGCGCATTAAAAGTAAAGTCCATAAGCTCTCATTTCGTATATCGCATGCCTATGATCTTTTCTGTACAAGCTTGCGACTATACGAAATGACTGACGGCGCCGGTCGTTTGAGCGAGTCGCCTTCTTTGTTTATTGTCGAGTTTGATCTAAATTGTCGTTTCATGAAATTCGGACTTCCCAATCGAAATCTTTTTAATAACTCCATTTCTATGATAGAAGCAAGCGAAAATATATAAAAATTACCATCTGATGGACCATTTCAACGGAATAACGCTTTATCGAAGATCGTGTTCGAAGCACATGGCGCCGGCCATGTGACGATAAAGCAAGTTGTGTTTTCTATCAAACTTTAAACGCAAAGTTCTCCGCTTGGACGGCATCTTGGGTAATGAAATTTATATGTATGAAAAGAGCGAAATTCAAGCTTTTCATTCATTACAAAATTATTTCATGCTGTTCAGTATTTTTCATCGAAATAAAGGAAAATATGACGTAAGCTCATTAAAAGTGGGTTCATTCTCGGACTTTAATCGCCAATAACTTTACACAGCCATAGAATTGTCAAATATGACTTATCGCGTTTTATTCCTTGGGTTCTGAGGTTTTCATCGATATCGAATATGTTTGGATACTTTGAACGGACGGCGAGCTAGACAACGCAGAAGCTGTGGCAGGTAGCACAAATTTTGTCATTTGCCGTCTCGCGAGGCTCATTTTGCGCGCGGCGCTGCGTTGTCTTCTTTGCGGTCCGGGCAAGCTGTATAATTATATTTGGGGCGCGGCAGAGTGTTGCTGATCAGCGTAGCCTAGAGTGTAGCCTAGAGCGTTCGCTAGAGAGAGAGAGAGAGGTGCTCAGTGCGCTGAGTGCTGAGAGAGAGTTCCCAGGCAGTGTTCCTGGTTGAGCTCCTTGCCATGGGAGAGGAATAAAAGAAGAAAAACTCCACGTCGTCCTGTGTGTCTTCTTGACTGGCTGCTGTCCCTTGGTTCCTGCACCTATCACCATCTGCCTGTCTTCACCTGCACACCCCTTACCCCTCCACACCATCACAACTGGCGCTGCGAGCAGGATCGAAGACAAGGGACCAAGAAGACACAGCCCAACAAGAAGGACATAGGACACCATGGCCAATGAAGGAAACCAGGCCGTGAACGTGGATGGTCAAGGAGGCCAGCCACCCCTGACAGCACACCCTCTACGCCCCCACAAACTGCGCAAATTTTCTGGGGAGGAAGGCGCAGAGGATTTCATCAGGGAAGCCACCTTGATGCTGAGGCTTCAACCTATGCCTGATCTCATGGCTGCTGGCTGGCTCCTGAGCGCCTTGGAGGGCAGAGCACGGCAGCAAGTTCTAACGATGGAGGCGGAGGAGATAAACTCGCCCGCGAAAATCTTCGCCATCCTGGAACAGCACTGGGGTGAGAACAGGGACTCCACTGCCCTTGCTGGAGCATTCTACAAACGCCAGCAAGGTCTGGCAGAATCAGTGGCTGAATATGCTGCTGCACTGCGGATCCTCTGGACGAAGACCAACGCAGCTACAGCCAACACTCTCTCATCGGCCATGCTGAGGGATTCCTTTGTCAATGGGCTGCATCCTCCATCGCTTAGGAGAGACCTGAAGCGGTTCCTGAGGGAGAAACCAACAGCCACTTTTCTGGAAGCGACGCAGGAGGCCCAACGCTGGATGTGGGAAGACAACATGCCTGAACCCATCGTGCAGCAAGTAGCTGCAGCCACCAACACTGACACCTTCCACTGGCTAGAAACCCAGATTGCCGCCCTCACCAGTGAAACGGCATCCCTGAAGCAACAGCTCAGGGAGCAGCAACAGTCTGCTGTGGTCGCAGCCCTCCAGACCGGGAACGGGAACTTGAACCCTCCACACCAAACCAGTCGTCGCCAGCCAGAAGACAAAAGGGGTCCAACATGCTGGTGGTGCCAACGCCAGGGCCACAGAGAGGCAGACTGCCGGGCCAAGCAGCAGTACAACCGTCGGAACAAATCCCGGCCCACGGTCAACCGCCAGCAGCACCATGAGCGACAGCAGCAGGGAAACTTCTAACCCCCGTTGCCACCAATATGCAGGCAGAGGGGGGCAGGAAGAACACCAGGCTTGCAGGGAATTGCCCGACAGCTGACATCACTGTCAATGGAATGCCAGTCTCCGCCCTCCTTGACACCGGTAGTGAAGTTACTACCATAACGGAGACCTGGCTAGACAACATTTGAGGAACATGAGGCGAGAAGACTGCCACGTCAAACTGCGTGCACTAAATGGGGCTGAGGTACCCTACTCTGGCCTCTACCTCGTCGACATGGTGGTCTTCGGCACCCTCTGCCCCAGCGTCCCTGCCCTGGTCGTCAAAGAACCCACAGACCCGTTTATGCAGGACCGCAAAAAGCGACTGCCGGTTCTGCTGGGTATGAATGTCCTCAGCCTGTGCCTAAGCAAGTCCTCGGAGGCACTCCCCCCTTCCCTGCAAGCCATCGCCCAGGAGATAAGGAAACAGCAGCAGAACAAAGTGGCCCGTGCCATGACCCGCCAACGGATCCCAGCCTACTCTATAGCTACTGTCAAGGTGTCAAGTAGCCAGAGCCCTTCGCCGCACCTCCTGGCCTCGCCGCTGCCCAAACCTCTCCCTCATGGACTGATGCTGATCCCTACATTGGTCAGTAAGGAGGCATGTGCACGTTACGTCAGAGTAGCCAACCTCTCTCCGGAGGATGTGTTTCTGCCAGGACGAACTCCCATCGCTGTCCTGGAGGCCATCGAAGCTGTGGAAGAAAAACAGGGACCACAAGTAACCATGGGCATCAATGAGCTAATTGTCTCGGAAGAAAGGGTAGATCCAGTCCCTCCACCAGCCAAAGTCCCCTGTCCACAGTTCGATGGCACCACCAGTCAACAACAGCAGTTGCAGGAACTCCTGTCGAGACGATCACAAGCCTTCATGAAAGATGAGGAAGATCTCGGCTACACTGATGCAGTCTTCCATCGCCTGAAGACCAAGGAGGACTTGCCAGTTGCCCAGCCATACCGCCGGATCCCCCCACACCAACTCCAAGAGGTGCAAGAACATATCAAGGGCCTCCTGTCAAAAGGAATAATCACCAAGAGCCACAGCCCCTATGCAGCACCGGTGGTCATCGTAAAAAAGAAAGATGGCAGCATCCGCCTCTGCGTCGATTATAGATGCCTCAACACCAAGACCGTGGGGGACGCCTTCCCACTGCCTAGGATCCAGGAATCCTTCGATGCCTTGGTCGGCTCCCAGTATTTTTCCACCCTTGACCTGGCCTCGGGCTTTCACCAGATCGCCATGCACCATGATGACCAGCACAAGACGGCTTTCACCACCCCATTTGGCCTCTTTGAATACACCAGGATGCCCATGGGTCTCTCCACAGCACCTGCCACGTTCCAGAGACTGATGCAGACCACAATGTCTGACTTCATGTTTGAGTTCCTGCTAGTCTACCTGGACGACCTCCTGGTGTATTCGAAGACCTTTGAGGAACACCTGGAGAGCCTTGACCGCCTTCTGCAGAAGATAATTGACACTGGCCTGAAGTTAAGGGCAGACAAATGCCAGTTCCTCCGTCGCCAAGTCAATTATCTAGGGCACACGATATCTGCTGAGGGCGTCAGCTGTGAAGCCGGCAAGGTTGAAGCTGTAAAAGATGGCCTGTCCCGAAGACCACGACAGAACTGTGAAGTTTCCTGGGATTTGCCAGCTATTACCGGCGCGGTTCATCCAAAACTTCGCCAGAATTGCCGGACCCCTCCACGATCTCGTGACCAAGGCAGGCAACAAGCAAAAGAAGACAGTAGATATATCAATGCTGTGGACCCAACACCACCGAGTGGCCTTCAACAGTCTGAAAACAGCTCTGACAACTGCACCAGTCCTAGGGTTTGCTGATTTCAAGTCCCCATTCATCCTGGAAACAGATGCGAGCCACGATGGCCTTGGCGCCATACTGTCACAAGAACAACATGGGCGACGCAGGGTCCTGGCCTATGCAAGCCGCCGACTTCGTCCCACAGAAAAGAACGAGGCCAACTACTCTAGTATGAAGCTAGAATTCCTGGCGATGAAATGGGCCATCTCTGAGAAGTTCAGAGATTACCTCCTGGGCGCCAAGTTCACTGTTTTCACTGACAACAACCCCCTTGTCCACTTCCGCCAGGCAGCTCTTGGGGCCCTAGAGCAGAGATGGGCTTCACAACTGGCCCAATTCAACTTTGAGGTACAGTACCGCCCAGGAAGAACCAATCCAGCAGATGCTCTCTCCAGGCTCCCAGGCACTCCTCCCGAACCAGCTTCTACGGCTCTACCCCCACAGCTCGCCATGGCCCAGGAAACCCACTGTCGAAAGCAGTCCCTTGTCGACCCTGATCCCATCACCCTGGAATCCCGATCCAAGGCCCAACCTGACCCTACCTACCCCTTACAGTCCCTACCAGAACTTCTGCAGCTCCAGAAACAAGATCCCATCATCGGCCCAGTCCTGGACCACTGGCCAGCAAAACCCCCAACAGGCAAGAACAGGAAACTGAGGGCGCTCTGCGACCAGCACCCTCGCCTCTACCTGAAAGACGGGGTTTTGCACCGCCGCATCCAGCACCACCACCAAGGACCTGTGGAGCAGTTGGTGTTGCCGAGCACCATGCGACCTGACGTTTTGGCTTCACTCCATAACCAGATGGGCCACCAAGGGCTAGAACGCACACTTGGTCTCCTGCAATCCAGAGTCTACTGGCCAGGAATGCACCAGGACACGAAGTCGTACATAGACTCCTGCCAGCGATGCATCATGGGGCGTCAACCGACTGTCCACACCACATCTGGTCATCTGCTGGCATCCCGACCCTTGGAAGTCCTGGCCATAGACTTCACAAAGCTAGACCCAGCAAGTGACGGGAGAGAAAACGTCCTTGTCATGACGGACGTTTTTACCAAATTCACCCAGGCAGTACCGACAAGAAACCAGGAAGCCGTGACCATCGCCAAAATCCTGGTGCATGACTGGTTTCAGCGTTACGGAGTTCCAGAGAGGTTACACAGCGACCAGGGCAGAGACTTTGAGTCACGCCTGATCCAGCTGTGCTCGATCTATGGTGTGAAGAAGTCACACACCACACCATACCATCCCAGAGGAAATGGACAATGTGAACGATTCAACCGGTCCATGCACAGCCTCCTGCGCACCCTGCCCCCAGAGGAGAAAACCAGATGGCCTGTACACCTTCCAGAACTTGTGCAGGCGTATAACAACACCCCTCACGCCTCCACAGGATTCGCGCCCCACTTCCTGCTTTTCGGCCAGCAACCAAGGCTCCCCGTCGACGACCTCTTGGGGCACCCCACTACAGCTGCCGCTGGTGCCATTGACTGGGTGCACCAGCATCGTCTCCGCCTCCAGGAGGCCCACCTGAAGGCGTACAACCAGTTAAAAGAAAGTGCAGCGAAAAGGGACAGCTTCACGGACAAAAAGGCTGCTGACCATGCCCTGAACATAGGCGACTACGTCTACACCCGGAACCGCATCATTGGCCGCAAAAAGATCCAGGACCTATGGAAACCTGATCTTTACCAGGTGACGTCCAGACCATATGATGGTCTACACGCCTACACCGTCCAGCCCCTGGCTGGCGGTCCAGAACGAACGGTCAACCGAAAGGATCTGTTGCCTGCAAGTGCCCCTCTGGACCTGCGACACGACGACCAGGTGGAGGTGACGCCATCTCCATCCACCTCCGACTCCGAATCGGACAGCGAGGATGAGCCAGTCCTCTACAATGCTGTACTGCCCAGACAGACGACACCCCAGCCAGCTCCAAGGACGGTTGGTCATCCTGCACCCCCTCCTGTTCCATCTGCGGCATGTGCTGTCAACCGACCCATGCCAGCCCCACGGCGGTCTACGCGTCTGGCAGAAAAACCTGCAAAAAGGTACACCCTTAGTGCCCACCTGGACGATTAGAGACATGGTTAACTGACTCGGTCAGGCATTCTGGAGGATAGTTGTAAGATGTATATATATATTCCCCAATTGATTGTTGAACACCTTTTTAGGAAGAGGTGTTGCGGACTGTTTGCCAAACAGGTCATTTGTTCATTGTGTTTGATTTTTGCACAAGCTATAGTCTATGTTGACTGTTTTTCATGTTAGATAATAATGTATGCCCCTGTTTTTTTTGCCAAGAGAAGTCGTAAAAGAAGTCAGTCGAGTGACTTGCTGAGATTCTGCCCCAAAGTGCTATAACCTGTCCAAATTTGTAACCTCTCGGGGTCTTGACTCAAAGGGGTTTTGATAACGGATCCTTTTTTCCTTTTATCATTTTATGTCCGACTTTATGGATTTTTGTTCAAATAACAAGTCCATCACTGTCACTTGGCACCCAGTGTTTTGAATTTTGATGAATCCTCCGAAGTATATTTTGTACCTGACCTTCTTGGAATGTTTAAAATAAATCCTTGCAAAGTCATTTTTAGTACCCGACATCTTGGAATTTTGTTTAAATAACAAGTCCATTATGGTCACCCGGTACCCACCCACTGTTTTGGATCTTCATGAATTTATCTTCCCAATCATTTCTGGCATCTGACTTTTTGAATTTTGTTTAAATAACAAATTCTTTCAAGTCATTCTGGTATCCGACATTTTGGAATTCTTTGGTTCAAATAACTAGTCCACTACTGTCACTTGGTACCTACCCAGTGCTTTGGGTTTTAACACATTTTTTCTAATGATTTCTGACGTCTGACCTCTTGGAATTTTGTTTTAAATAGCAAGTCCAGTTTAGTCACTTGTGTACCCAAAGTCCAGGTTTTGCTCATGAAGGAAATCCCTTGTAGTCATTTTGTATTTGACTTTTTGGATTTTTTTGTTTAAAATACAGGTCCATTCTAGTCAATATGCATTTCAGTCAATGTGAATCTGCCGACTTTCAGATGCTTGTTTAAAAGAGCAAGCCCTTGGTAGTCGGAATAATGTGAATGCAAAGAATGAGAGGGAGACAAGATGTTTTAATACTTTGATGTTTTGCTTGCTACTTTGATGTAAAGGTTTTGTTTTAGGAGTAAGCCTGTCAGGACTTGGATAGCTGAAGCTTCATTTTTTCATTGATTGATTTGTATTGCTACTTGATAACTCTATCATTTTTATGGCATTTTTGTGTCAGCGAGGACGCTGGTTGTATCAGAGTAGGGGGGGATGTAGCCGGGTGCTAAAAGTGTATATTTCTTGGTCACCCATCATAAACGAGAGATTTTGTTCACGAGTTATCTTCCCCTTACCTCCCTTGATCGATTGATCTCATTTTTATTGTGTAAATTCTTTAAATCATGAATACCTCAGAACCTATATAGTTGTGTATACGTCACTGAAGTCACAAAAATTAATGTATCCTATTCACTACAATCGTGTTGGACTGAGAAGCCCATATTTTCGCTAAAACTGGTATTTCGACCAAATTAATCTTGGCGCCATTTTGAATTATCCGACGAACAAACTGTAAATAATTCCTGATTTCACAAAAAGTATGAGAGAAGCCAAAGAATCCATGAATGCGCATTAAAAGTAAAGTCCATA
>CM065724.1:0-2500 GCA_033310375.1 Conus canariensis
CACACACACACACACACCTCTTCCTCTTCCTCTCCCCCCAAAACCCCCCCGACAGACACACGAAAACCCACCAGTACAAAAAACTAAAAAATTTTGACAACTCTAAAAAATTTGGGGGAAGAACAAAAGGCAAAAAACTGCCCGTCCCTTTTTTTTTTCATGCCCGGGAAGGGGGAAAAAAAATTTTGGAAAAAAATGTGTTTTTACCCTTTTTTTTTAAAAAATGTGGGAGGGATGGAGCATGGCGGACAAAAAAAGGGAAAATCACCCAAAAGGGACCCCCCAAGGTAGAAAAAACTCCGTTCTCCTGAATTTTTTTAAGATATTTGGGGTTTGGTTTGTTAAGAGGCGATTGTCGTCGGGAAAACCGTAAAGCCCAAAGGGGAGGTAAAAAAAAAAATTTTCAGACAAATGGGGGGGTTTGATGTCCCAAAAAACACTTTATAAAAAAAGAGTGCGATCTTTTACTGTATTTGGCAAAAAGGGGGAAAGGGCCAATTTTTCTCGGACAGAAGAGGAGTTATAGTAGAAAAAAATTTGGGGAGCTGGCAGCAGGGAGTCCTCAGAAGGAAGCCCCCTTCAAGCAATTTTTGGGGGCCCCCTTACCCTCCTGACACTCTAGGGGCTTTGGGGCCCCCACCCGGTTTTTGACCGGGGGGTGTCCCTTTTGTCCCGTTTTTTTTTTTTTTTTTTTTTTTTCCCCCTTGGGACAGCCAGGGCCCCGGGGTTCCCCCCCCTACCCGGGGGGCATGTCTTTTTCCCCCTTAAGACCGCGTTTTAAAAACCCTGGCCACAGGGACCCCGATTTTGTGGGGAAATTTTAGCCTTTGAATTTTACTTTTTTTCCCCTTTTCCCAATCCCCTTAAAACCTCTCTGCCCCTTTCCCCTTGCTTTGGGCTTGGTTTTTTTCCTTCCCTGCAACTGAAGCTGTTTAAAGGGTTTTATGCGACGTTTAAAAAACCCCTAGCCCCAAAATTTCCCGCGTGGGACTTTGACCGATAGCCTTTCTCCTGGCTGTTTTCCCGATCAATATTTTTTAGTCTTTGTTTTTGGGTCTCCTTTTGTTCATAGGCCCTGACTCGATCATGATCAGCTCTTGGTTGACTTGAGTGGACAAAATTTTTTGGTCTATCCCCCTCTTCGATATCTCGGGGGGGACCTTCCATTCTGGGGGTCTGCAGTCCCCCCTCATCTGCCCCCCCCGCAGCCCCCGGGCTGCATTTTTTGTTTGGCACTGTTTTCTTGGCCAGATTTGCTGCCCCCTGCCGTGAAGAATGTTGCGGGTGTTTTTGGAGTCCTAAATTTCCCTTTTGTGGGGGGTTTGGTTTACTACCCCCAGATATTGTACAATCTTTTTGGGGGCCTTGGTTGTGCCCCATGTGTCCCTTTGACCAGGGGTATTTTCCTAGTTTAGGACATGCTCCACTGTTTGTTTTTCATGGGAAGGGGGCATGCAGGATCGTCTGTTTTTTCCCCACTCACCAGGTTTCAAATTTTGGGGGAGAATCCCTATGGGAGATCTGAGAAAAGTGATCCTGAGAGGGGCCAGTCCCCCAAAAGTTTCCAAGTGAGATTTTGGAGTGCTTTTCCCCTTTTTTTCCATTGCCCTTTTTTGGGCCCGTGGATGCTTTTTGGGGGTCTTTTTTGGCTTTTCTTTTCTCTTTTCCCGAATCACATTTTTCTTTTTTGGCTTTTTTTGGCCTTTTTTACCACCTTTTAGTTTTGGTCACCCCCCCTCCTTGTCGTTGGTCTGTGTGTGCCCCGTTATTTCTCTGATCTTTAACTTTCTTTTGCAGAATCCATCGCCTTTTGAACTTTCCTTTTTTTTCCCCGTCTTCAGCTGGGGCTTGATTGCTTCTACCCCCCTTTTCTCTGAGTCCTCCAGCATCTTTGAAGTCGGGGTCTTCCCCGCTTTTTTATTCCCCGGGGTGGATTTCAGGGGTATTTCAGCTTTGTTGGCGACAGTCCCGCGTTTTTTCATCAGAAGGGGGGACCCCAAGCCATTTCCCCTTTTGAATTGTTGATTTTGGGTTCCCCCTTTCCCTTTTCCCTATGTGGGGCAGATGTTTTGTATATCATCAGGGCATGCAGTTTTTGGGTTTACATGAACTGCAGAAACCAGACCTTGTATTTGCCGGGGGGCCCACAATGGGGCAATGGTCTCCAAACCTTCCTCCGCCTCTGTTGGTTTTTTTTGCTCTTTTTGTTTTCAGCGTTTTCATCATCCCCCTTTTCCCAAAGGTTTTTTTTGACTGGTTCTTCTGTGACTTTTTGGAAAAAGGGCCCGGGGGGCAACACTGAAGACCACCAAAACCGGGGCCCCTTTTCCTTTCCTCATGAGAGACTCCGGATTTCTTTTTTTTTGAATTATTCGGAGACAATATGTTCCCCTCTCCCGCACATGACGTGTCCGTCTTCTCTGGATGAAATCACTGTGGTCACCATGAAGGCCCCTTTAAGGGGGCATTTGTATCCATCGCCAAAAGGGGGGTTGTCTCG
>CM065724.1:7500-40000 GCA_033310375.1 Conus canariensis
GTAGAGACACAGAAAAAGAGACGGGTCTCTGACACAAGCGAGAGAGAGAGAGAGAGAGAGAGAGACGGGAGAGAGAGAGAGAGGAGAGAGAGAGAGAGAGAGGAGAGAGAGACGAGAAGAAGAAGAAGAAGAAGAAGAAGAAGAAGAAGGAAGAAAAAACATAAAAAAATTGCCACTTCAAAAACTACCATATAAATGAAAGAAGAGTCGCACCAAAATCAAGTCATTGCAATAAAGAAGAAAAGAGCTGAAAACACCAGAAATGGCCTTTGCAGCAGCAAACAACAATGCCATACACATCAACCCCCCCCCCCCCACCCCTCCACGTCAAAACAACAAGAGAAAGAAGGAGATCAAAATGGGATGACAAAATGGAGAGAGAGAGAGAGAGAGAGGAGGAGAGAGGAGAGAGAGAGAGAGGAGAGAGAGAGAGAGAGAAGGAGAGAGAGGAGAGCAGTCACGGTTGTTCAACCAAAGTATTTTCAAACATTTGGTTGTCACACGGCAGTGCGCATGAGAACCGTTCGAGTGAAAAAAAAAAACCGTCGGTATTCGCACATCGGGTGAGAGAGAGAGAGAGAGAGAGAGAGAGAGAGAGAGAGAGAGAGAGAGAGAGAGAGAGAGAGGAGAGAGAGGAGGGAGAGAGAGAGAAGAGAGAGAGAGAGAAAAAGACAAGACAAGACAAAATTCTTTATTTATGAGGATAACAGATAAGCACTGATGTGCTTTTTTACATCCAGTCCTCGCCCTGAGTAGGGTCAACAATGCAAAATAAGATAAGGCAACAAAAAAGCATGCAAAAAGTGACTAGAACTACAATACGATACGAAGAGAGAGAGGAGAGAGAGAGAGAGAGAGAGAGAGGAGGAGAGAGAGAGAGAGAGAGAGAAGCATACCAAAATTTGTCACATCACAAATGACAAACATACAATGAAAGAAGGGTCGTATCAAAATCAAGTCATGCAATAAAGAAGGCTGAGCTGAAAAACACCAGAAATACCCATCGCAGCAAAAACAACAATGCCCCCCCCCCCCCCCTCAAACATCAAAAGAACAAGAGAAAAGAAGATCAACATACAATAACAAACCCGACTCATAGAATTTTGTTTTCTAAATCAGTTAATAATAACGAGTGATATCTTTCTTTGAACACGTTGAGACTGATATTAACGTCGATTTCTATTGATAATGGCATTGCACAAACAACTCCCTGAGTAAGTCAGACTAGTTTTAAAAAGATCAGTTCAAGGACGCGGTGGCACTATCCTAGACGAATGGTTATTACTCTTTGTTGGAAACATTTTCGTAAGGGAGCGTGAAGCTCTTCCGGATAATATTTTGAACATGAAAACAGCTTTGTTATACTCTAATTTCATTTTTAATGGCAAAATATTCAATACCTTATAATCAGAAGATAACAGAGTCGACGGCTTTAAAAGAACCCATTTCAAGGCTCGACTATGTAGACTTACTAAAGGTTTCATTATATCATTGCTTGCTGAATCCCGAACAGTTGAAACATAATTTATGTAAGATTCTATGAAGGCACAGAAGAACATTTTTCGACTGTGTAGATTCAAGATTTTTTTCACTTTAGAAAGTTAATAAATCTTTTTAGAAATAATTTTACATATCCTTGTAATATGATCCGACCATGACAAATTATTATCAATGACAACTCCAAGAATTTCATGGCTATTAGTTTCTTCAACCTTTTAGTCGTTTAAGTAAAGAGGAGATGAATTGTCAGGAAGATTTTGACGTTTCTGCCGGGTTGTTATCAGCATGAATTTCGTTTTCTGTGGATGTGGACACATATGATTTAGTTCAGACCAGTCGACCAAGAGTTTAATATTCTCCTGTAGAGCTGTTGAGACATCGACGACATTGGTGCTGTTGATGTGTAAAGTCGTGTCGTCAGCAAATAACTCGCATACTGCAGTAAGAACTAAAGGTAAGTCATTGAGGTAAATTGAAAATAATAAGGGACCTAGGACAGAACCTTGTGGAACACCGTATTCAACAGGCAATGCAGAAGATATTTTTCCGCTAAACCTTACTGACTGTTTTCTATCTGAAAGGAAAGATGAGTTCTAATGTGTTGGTAGACAAACGATAGATCTTAAGAAAAATTTAGAAAGAGAGGGTGTTAGTTACCGCCAGTGACATTGACAAACAAAGCACATGACAAGACACGATGCATTTCAACCTCTTGGGTCTTCTTCAGGCGAAAAATTAAATCACATTTAACATTTAAGACAGTACAAACAAAGAACGAAAAATGACTCATCTGTTGTTGTCCATGTGGTGGGGAGAATAGCCGCTAGGCGGAAATGACAAGGAGGATTATGGGAGAGGAAAAGGAGGGGGGGGGGGGGGTTGCGTGGGGGGAAGGGGGGGAGGTTGTGTGATACGATAGGGTTGTGTGTCTAGTTTAGTGGGGTGGTGTGATATCTTTGTGACGGTTGTGGTAATGGTGGAATGATAATAATGGTAAGGGGGGGGGGGGAGGGAAACTGGAAAAAAAAAATATAGAAGGGGTAAATAAGTACATGAACAGAAGAAACTGTTTAAAAAAAAAAAAAAAGAAGAAGAAGAAAGTTTAGGTGAATAAAATAAATGATTTCGCTGGGTGATGAAAGAGGTGGTGGTAGTTATGTGTGGGTAGTTGTGAAAGGTGTGTGGGTAATGTTAATAAGGGAGGGAAGGGGATGGAAGATAAATGGGTGATAAGGTATGATTGGGGGGGGGGGGGGGGGGGGGGTTGAGGAAAAAAAAAAAAAAAAGAAAGGAGGAGGGTAATGTGTTTATGTGGGGGGAGGGGGGGGAGGGGGGCAAGAGAAGGAGAGCTCATATCTCTTCATCCACTATGGGGTGGGGGGTGGGGTGGGTGGTGGGTGGGTGGGAGGTTGGGAGGTTCATATAAATAGTGTTGTTTAAAAAACTAAACAATGCTGTGGGATGATGTTCATTGTAACAGGTGAAATAATGTGTTGGCATCAATATGCTGATGTTTGTTGAGAGAAGATAGCAGTGATCAATGAAAAACAGGGTATCATGTGTTGCACACACACACACACACACACACACACACACACACACACACACACACACACACACACACACACGCACAAAAGGGGTGTGTGTGTGGGGGGGACCACATGTAAACAATGTTCTGGGTGAGTTAAGATCATGTGATCATAATGAGACTAACTGTGGAAAGTTTTCACACACATATTCACACACACATACACTCATTCACAAAAAAGGGGGTAAAAATTATTATCATCAATCAGTCACTGATGGGTGATGATCATATGAGATCAATGGTAGTGTAGGAAGAGATTCTTCTCCGTTCCCTTAGGCAGGAATGGTGGAGGTATTGGCAAGGGCTTCTGTATGGTGAAGGCCCTCCAGTGGTCAATAAAGTTTGTATTCATCAGTGTGTTGGCAGGCCAGGATTCTTCTTTTGGTGTTGTTGGGACTGCTCCACCGTCATTGGGGCTGCATGGATAAATTGAAGACCCGCCAGGGTGGAGTATTGCAGAGATGTGATGTCACAGTCTGGAGTGCCCGGTTCTCAGTATCACAATGATGGTCTTCTTCTTCGTTTACTTTGGTCGGAATCCTGGAGGTACTGACGGAGGCTGCTGTATGGTGAAGACCCTCCAGTGGTCAGTATGGTTTTGCACTCATTGGTGAGTTGGCAGGCCAGGTTTCCACTTTGGGCCTAGCTGGGAATGCTCCGCTGTCTCTGGGCTGCACTGCATTGATAGTTTGAAAGACTCACAGGTGTAGAGTATAGTGGACCTGTGATGTTGAGGTCAGGGGAGCCTTATCCTCAGTCCAACAACGTTCACTTGGTCTGATCTGGGCATCCGGTAGTATGCATCCCTCTTGTTGAAGTCTGGGTGCTGCTCAAGTCATCTTCCTATTTGTCTCCTTGGAAATATTTTAGATTTATTCCAAGGAGACTACCTTTTACAGTTAGGGCTGCTGTCCTCCTTCCTTTGTCAGTTGGTCAGCTTCTTCATTTCTATATAGTGTAGTGTGAAGGTGTTCACTGGATGGGAGTATTTTCAGTGACTGATAAATGGCAATAATTTTAAATCAGTAGTACCACAGGGTGGTGACCATTGTTATACAAGTGGAAAAATGCAGTGGTGATGGTGCAATGGTGCAAGGTGGGGGGGGGGGGGGGGGGCATAGGAAAATACCAATGACCTGCGGGTGATGCTCACTGGCATGGGTGAGATCAATGGTACTGTAGGATGATAGTCACTGAGGTAAGTGGAATAATAAGGTGGCATTGGTATAATGTTGCAGGTTGAGAAAGTGGGTGGAGGGGGGTTCGGGTAGATGACTGGTGGGTGATGGTCATGTTTCATTGGAGATACTGTAGGATGATAATTGTTGTATAAGTGGGATGATGTTGTGGCATGGTGTAAAGTGCCGGTGGGGGAATGGGGCAGGTGTTTAAAGATGGGTGGATGATGATGATGGTAAAGGTGTAGGTATGGTCACAGTGGTGTAGGATGATGGTCATTTTTGTAAAAGGAGTAGGAGAGTGCATTAGTAAGTGTGATAATGCCAGTGGGGGAGTAAAGGAAATGATTAAAGACTGATGGATGTTGATAGCTGTGATGAGATCTACAGTACTATAGGGGGTGGCAGTTGTTATAAGTGAAATAATGTCATGGCATTGATGTAGTAATGCCGGCTGAAAAAAAAAAAAGGGATGATGAATAATGGATAATTGGTCATTGTCTTAAGTGGGATAAACAGTGCTATAGGATGTTGTTCATTGCCATAAGTGAAATAGCATGATAGCATTGGCATAATAATGCCAGTTGAGTTTTAAAAAAAACAACAAAAAACAACAAACAAAAAAAACACCACCACCAACAACAACAGCAACTTTGGGGGGGGGGGGGGGGGGGGGCGGGCAATGATCAATGACTTGGTTAATGGTGAAGGTTGTATAGATGAAATTATCACCGCCTCACACACACACACACACACACACACACACACACACACACACACACACACACACAACAAGCATGCATAATACATGCACGCACACACTGTACATAGGCAGGTACATATGTACACAGGCACATCCACACACACACATATGCAAACATACACACATATGTCAAAAAAAAAAAAGTTTATACATAGGACATCTTATGACTGGTGGTAATAATGTAATGATGATGGTGGTCATATATGGGAATGTGTGTAAAAAAACAAAACACACGCGCACACACACACACACACACACACACACACACACACACACACACACACACACACACACACACACAACACACACACACACACACACACACACACACACACACACACACACACCCGACAAACACATGTACATGCATCCAAGCATACCTGCATGTCAAGGGGAGATCATGAGATACAAGATACAATGGGGACAAAGGAAAGGAAGTGGTCAGTGGGGAAAAAAAGGACAGAAGAGGAAAGGGGGGGGGGGGGGGGCGGGGGGGGGGAAGGGGGGGAAGGGGGGGGTACTGCAAGTTAATGTGGTGTGGGTGGGTGTGTGATTCTGTGGAATATATAGTGGGTTGTTGTTGCAGTGGTGGACCGGTGTAATCATGTACTTGGGTTGGGATGCTGGTGATACGGGGATGAAGGGAAAGAGCGGGGGGAGTGTGGGGGGGGGTGTTAGAGGGGGGGGGGGGAGTTTGGAGGTGGGAGGGTCGACTACTGGGCCTACCCTTCTGATTATGGAGGTGATGGTCACAGAGCTGGTGAAGATCACTAATGTCCAGGTTGGTACGCCAGCTGTGATGCCAAAGACATTAGTTGCTGGGCACACTGGTTAACAGGATTGTTAGTGGCGGGCCAACTTGGAATACTATAGATGGAGCCCGGCATTGTATTTGTTACATTGACAGGATCCGACACTGGAAACTGTCTCTGGAAAATTTATTTGTCTTCCACGGTGATCAGGGGTATGGTAAGGGTATGGGTCTGGATATCTGGGATATGGGAAATAAGGAATCATTTGACCCGAGATGGGAAGGGGATAAGAGACGTTGGGGAATGATGATGGGTTCACTGTGGGATGTGGACCTCTAGTTTGGCCTGACCGGCTGCTCTGTGGGATAAAAGAAACTTCGCACATACCATCATTCCCCAGCTGATGTGGGGGTGAAGGCCGGTGGGTTTGGCCTTGTGATGCTTGCGCTCTTTCAACCACAATCTGGTTATCATTCCGGGAGGGCAACAAAGGAAAGTGGGATGAGGATGATAAGGGGGGAACACCAGCTTGTTGGGAGTTTGGGGGATGGGAACCATCAGCTTCAGTGCTGGCCTGCAAAGTTCTTCCTGTGAATCTGGGTAAAACACGCACCTTATGAGGAGGGCCAAGGACACCAATTCGTCTGTCCTGAGGAAGAACTTTTAAAAAAAAGTTTATTGCTAGACTAGCAGTCCTTCTCATACTGGGATGAGTACTGTCTTTATGTAATGCCTGTCGAGGAGCACCACTTGCAGTAATGAAAGTACTGTGGTGGTCGATCATGTCTACTTTCATGCTAGTACAGGCAGTATATACATTTCTATTTGAAGGTGCTATCGCATTATTTAATGGGTTCTTTCCACGAGCAGGTACTATAGAACTTAAGGCTATATAAGCTAAAGGAAAACGAGTCTGACACAAATCAATTACTTCTGCCAAACTTCAGCTGGAATTGGACCGGCTGGACAGTCATTTGTACCAACATGCACAATGAGAGTTTTTATTTGTTCCTGTTTGTCCAATCCATGCAGCCACTGGATGATATCACTAATTTTTAGACTTGGAATACACATTTTGAAAAGAGGGTCATTATTTGTCTGTAGTCTCCTTGAATGAATATACCTAATGACAGAATCACCAACTAAAAGAGAAGACGTTTCATTTGGTATTTTGATTTTACCAAGAATTTGTTCAGGGGTTTTCTTATGAACCAATGGTTTATGAGAATCATGGAATTGGGGTGAATTATCAGTATTGAATATATCGTTAGCTTTGGGGGAGTGGGAGTTATTCTGAATGTTATCATTTGATTGATCTTGGCTGAGATTAGCAGTATGTCAAACCGATTTTGAACAGGCACATCCATGCTGTCAAAACTATGTAGAACTGCCGGCACAGGCTGGGGCGTGCTGTCCTGACGAAGTTCACCAACGGTCTCCTTTGGACTTGTTGTCCCGTTGGACACGCTATCATTCACTTCTGCATGTGAGGAAGGCGGACAGAAAACTGGGCCACCACAAAACTTATCGATTTGATTTTCATCAATAGTCTGGGTAGATGTACTTACTGAAGACATTGACTTTTTCTTAGTCAGTCGTACTTCTGACTGAAGTGTGCCAAGATTGGTTTTCAAGGAATGGTTTTCTTTGATCAAACTTGCAACTGTGGCATCGAGTTTGGAAAGAACAGTTTTTAATTCATCGAGATTGGAGTGTAAAGGTTCCACCTTTTTATCAATATGGAGTTTTAAATCCTTTTTCAAAGAAATTTGTGAGTCTTCTAGTTTAGATACCAAGTCAACATCACGATCAGTCTAATTATTTGACATGAACTCTAGAGCGTTTTCAATATTTGTAAGTTTTTCAGACGACGCATTTTGCAAGTGTTTAGTAGGACATAATGTCCATCGACGATAACGTTTAGATCGGGATAATTTGGGTGTTGATTTAACGCCTGTCTGTTGCGGGGTTTTGCACACATTGACCTCGGAAACAGGGTTTTCATTTTCATTCCCTAGAGTTTGTTTTGCAAAGCCATAGTCATCTCCTTGAGTTTCAAAGGAATCTTCAGTCAGGTTATCCACCACAGACAGCCAACGGAGATGTTTCAGAGAAGTCACCAACAAGATCTTGCACAACACTGCCGTCGATCACATCATCCTCTAGAGTTGGTTGGGAATAAGTGGGACAGGGTGGTAAAAAGAATGTTGTCATAACCTGTCTGAAAAGTTAGAGGAAGAGAGGTCAATGCCATTTTTAGTGTATGTATGTCGTGACTTTTACAGTAATTAGGAATTGTCTCCTTCAGGACTTCACATTCATCATTGTCCAATTTTTCACAGGCTGCACCCTGGCACAGTGAAGTACCGATTCCTTGCCGAGTTAAATAAAAAGTCAGTGTTATACGTTTTGATGTGCCACTAAACACACGAATGACTGACTTAGCCAGACAGGAGGGTATGGGTTCACTGATCCACAAGGTAAGAGAAAGCAGATTTTCTTGATAGTCGTCCTCGTTCTTTTCGATAACAGTTGATTCGTTAGTGATACATGAGTAACGATAAAACAATGAATTTCTCCAGGCAAGTAGTTCGTTTTCAGGACAGGAAAACCTTCTTTGTAGAATATCTAAGGTGGGTTTTAATTTGTTGTTGGGTACCACAGAGGAGGCATCCATTAAAATGTAATCAAGAAAATACGTTTATACAACACACGATCAATAAACGACTGTTCACGGTTACGGCAACTCGGACACGGGACAACACGGAGATCAATCAGTGAAGCATGACACACTTGACACAGTTTTGCAGTATAGCTGACCGTGTCGGATCACACAGCTCGCCGAAACGACAAGGCCTCACGTGCAAAATGAAAGTTCACTTCATGCCTCGCTGCGGTCACGGTGAACAGTATTGAAGACAGATTTCCTTCATAATCCAATGTAAACAAAATAATGTTAATTAAGGACCATATCTTGTCTTTGGAAGCATAACAATCACACCACAGTAATCACAACACAGAAGCAAAGATCACTGCAAAAAATGAAAGACAAGAACGTCCTGTGACATGACAAACTTTGCAAAAAAACAAAGAGAACAATCACAACACGTCTTGCTGATTCACTTGACCTGCCTGAGAGAAGAGTTACAAAGAGTTAGAACAGACGAAGAGTTAACAACAGACTCAACAAATAAGAGCTTTCAACAGGGGTGTGTGTGTGTGTGTGTGTGTGTGTGTGTGTGTGTGTTTGTGTGTGTGTGTGTGTGTGTGTGTTGTTGTTGTTGTTGTTGTTGTTGTTGTTGTTGTTGTAAAGTCGATATCAGTACATGATGAGACGTAAATTGTCAAATGGTGTACACACATGTCTGTAAGAAATACAAAAGAAATTCTCTCTCTCTCTCTCTCTCTCTCTCTCTCTCTCTCTCTCTCTCTCTCTCTCTCTCTCTCTCTCTCTGTCACGGCCCCACACGCACACACACACATTGTTCCAATACAAGCACATTACACTAACTCCTCAGACAGGTGCGTGCACATCAGTTTCTGGTTAATCGCTTTCGACTCACCAATTATTAGTTATAAATCATAAGACATTAATTCGAATAGATCTTGGATTCATGACACTGACTACTTAGGTAACTTGTGGCCGAATCACTTGGTAATGCACAGTTTAGGATGATTACGTTAGTTATGCAACAAATGTCAGTTTCAATATTCAGCAGATAATTATCACATTTACCGACTGCCTGTTTCAGACAGGATCATGGCCGGTGTTACGGAGAATATTGACTCCGTAGAAAATTGACTCCCCGGTTCTTTTTTCTCCGGAGAAAAATGAACCGTTCAGTTTTCTACATGTTTTGGAGTCAATATTCTACGGAGACTACGGAGAATATTGACTCCTTCTGTAGAATATTGACTCCCATGGTTACGGAGAATATTGACTCCCGTAGAAAAATGACTCCTGTGTCAATTTTAGTTGCTACTATGTTTGATGTGTAAGTATATATACGTATATTGATAATTATTCATCCATCCCAATATTCTTCTTGTCACCGATCGGCGGTACTAAACTAGTACGTCCACGTGTTTAAGAGTGGTGTGGATTCAAGATATAGAGCGTGCATGTATGCGTGCATGTATGTGTGCTTGTGTGTGTGTGTGTGTGTGTGTGTGTGTGTGTGTGTGTGTGTGTGTGTGTGTGTGTGTGTGTGTGTGTGCACGCGCGCGCGGGGTAAGACTGGGGTTTAGTTAGTTGGGGTTAGGCTAAGTTCCTCGGGGCTAGGTAGTAAGGTTAGGCTAGATAGGGGGGCAGGTGAAGTAGGACATACAGTATTTTTGCCTTCCAGTCTTCATTTATTGAGGGAGTGGTAGGAGGAAGTTGGTTTCGTTCCCGACTGTTACCCTTTTATTACTTTGGTTCTACACCAGAGAAGGCGGGGCAGGATATCGGCTGTTGTTGTGTTGTCAAGTCTGTGAGTTGTTGTGGTAAATTGTCGTGTTGTTGCACGAGCAACAACTAGTCCGTTGGTCAGGTGTGTCAGCTCTGCGGAGGGATACACTGCTCTGACCAATCGTTGTTTTGTGTGGTGAGTAGAGTTCGCTTGATTCCGACCAGGGCGGAATGCGTTGGGGTAGCTTCACTTCGGTCCCTGGTGTTCGTCGGAGTGGACGTACTCCTTGTAGGTGCGGCGGCAGCGCCGGTAGTTTTTGAAGAGTGACTTCGAGTCATAGTTAGTGCCAGGTCCTCGTCGGGTTTGGGTGCCCTTGGCCTGTGCTGAGTCGGTGTCGTCCTTGTTGGCAGCCACTGTCAGCCAGTTGCAGAACTGGTGTGGTTGATCGTCTGTATGTCCAGGTTGGTGATCTGTTAGGTTCGTTGTGTTGTAGTTCGTCGTGTTGTCTGGTATTATGGCGAGTTGTACTGTAGTTGTCTCATGTTGGGATTAGTTGTATGGTGTTCGTTGCGTATACTGGTTGTCTGGTATGATGTTGTCTTGGTTCCGTGATTGAAATTTGTTGTCAGCCGGTTTGAGTTGTCACCTCTTTCCTGTATATTTTTGTAAGTAATGTACATAGTGGTTCCTGAGTTCGATTTTCTCAGGACAGTTTGGCTAGACAATGTGGGTTCGATATAATAACCGTTGATGGACAGTGATGTAGATATTGTTTGTGGTTAGTTCATGGTAATGTCAGTGGGTTCAATAAGAGGGTAGTACGAGGTTGCATTTGGTTGAGGATCATAATATGAGTCAGGTGCAGATGTGTCTGCGTGAATCATAGAGGGGTTTGATGATTGTGCTCAATCTCAATTGTAAATAGGAGTTCGTTGAAATTGATTAACAATTTCGGAGTTGACCTGCACAGCATTGGAATCGGGTAACTGTAGTAAGGCCAAGGCCAATTTGTGGTCGAGTGGTTTATACTGGGGTACGGTCGTAACCATTCAACTTATATTGGTGTCTTTTCACTTTCGTTACGAGTCAGGGTTCCCGACGCGGGTGTCGTGCGCGTGCGGACTGTATCTGTGACGTACGCATTTGGTACAGGACAGTGAGTCCATAGGGTAGAAGTTTTTGTAATATAAGTGACAGTCGTCACACATGCAGGGATGTATGTGTTTGTGACAGAATAGGGTTGGAGAAAGATGTCTTAGGTTGTGGGGAGACAGTCCCATTATGAAATTTAGTAGTCGGGAAGAAGGGGAAGGTAAAGTTTAAGGCGAGTAGCTTAGCAGTCGATAGGATAAAAACGGATGATGTGCAGCATGTAATATTGTATGAAGTGTGGTTGTGTTGGCATAACAAGGGTTAACCACTGGGTTATCTGACAAGAGATGACATGAGAGTGAGGTGCTGGATGGAAATTTTGGCGAACAAATCATGTTGTTTTGATATATGATTATAATTGACGGTGCAAAGAGGGGTAATAATGTGAAGGATTGTGGCTGCGAGCCGATTCTCTTGTGTGAACATGCTGGAACTGTGAACCGCTAAGAATTGATAAGTTTTTTTTTGTTGTTTTTTTTTCCCCTCTGAGAGATGTGTATTACTACTGGTTATTGTGTGGAGACATTTCCTTGTGAAATTGGCCATTTCCTAGATTATTTAGTATGTCCTAAGGGGGCCCATGGAGTCCGTGTTGGATCGCTTAGATTGGTTTATTTCTCCGAGAATTGGGTGTGATTCATAATTTCATATGTAATAGCGTGGATGGGCTCAGGGAGAATATTGTTTTACCGCTGTTGTAAGGGTTGGCAGGAGATTGGTCTGATAACCCCAAAGCGAGTAATGGGTTGGGGGATGTATTCGAAATTCAAGGGGTCACTCTCATGCCCGAGTGGGAAGTAGGCAAGGGAGATGGAGAGTTAAAGCTTTACCAAGTAGCCTATGTGGTAGTAGCAACATTACAGTAGTGGCCTACAGTTGTGTCAGCAGGTATCCTGTTCCGTCCTGAGGCTGGGGCCAGATCACCGCAGTCTACTGCCGCGTGCCGGCAGGTGAGCGGCGCTTTCCAGTACCTGTTGTTTTCCCGGGAGAGGGAGACCACCCAGGCCGTCTGCCTTCTGTGGGGCAGCTCTCCTCCAGCTACCGGTGCTCTTCCGGGAGTTCTCCGGCACTGGTTCCTCGTCCCTGTTCAGGCGTCCTGTGAGAGGGCGCTGCACCAGGCCTTTTCCACCCTTGGTGTCCGGCGGGGCCTTCAGAGGAAGAGGCGTCCTACGAGCCCCGGACCCGTCGAGAGGGCGTCTGGTGTGTGTACGTTGGGTGTCGTGCCCATCGCAGGGAGGAGTCAGACTGCGGGAAGCCACGGTC
Source organism: Conus canariensis (assembly GCA_033310375.1). Lineage (NCBI taxonomy): Eukaryota > Metazoa > Mollusca > Gastropoda > Neogastropoda > Conidae > Conus > Conus canariensis. The sequence goes on from CM065724.1 coordinate 20,088, forward strand.
AGCGCCGGGGTGCAGAGTCTTCGGGGAGGGTGTCGGCCCGCGGAGGAGCCACGGTCAGCGCCGGGGTGCAGTCTTCCGGGGAGGTGTCAGCCTGTGAGGGGCCACGTACAGCGCCGAGGACTGGAGCTTCCCGGGCCGGGATGGGTTGTCCCATGTTTGTGGTAGAAGGGGTGTAGCGTTAGGCAGTAGGGCTAGGGGTGTTAGCTACTGCCTCCTTTTAGGACGTAGTGGCCGGCACAGTGTAGGGTACTTGTCGTTGCCTCCCTTAGGGACGCAGCGACCAGTTTGGTAGTGGTCCCGGGTTAAAAGAGAAGGGTGAGTCCTTGGGAGAGATGTGGGTGGTAGCAGTAGTTAAGAGATTAGAGTCCCTTTGGTAAATCCTTGTCCCTAGCAGTTAGTCACCACGTGTGCGGGCTATCGCTGTGTCCCCAGGTCAGTGATATACCGCAACTGGTGTTTTAGGTTAGGTTAGGGTCTTCCGGGTCATTATCGTAGAGTAGGGTGAGTCAGCGGGAATTAGGATACTTGTGTGCAGTTGTGGATGTGCGTGAGTGGTGGCGCCATGGAGTGTGTGTGAAATAAAGAAGCATGCGTGATTGTAAAACTGTGTTAGTGTGCTGTGTTGTCTGACCTAGTGTGTGATAGGCGTGGGTAAGGGTGGTAGGGCCGTCCGGCTTAGCGACCGTGACACTTCTCATAAAACACACTGGATAATTTGTATATTGTTTCAGTCGATTAATTTCAAAATCATCTATTATTAACATTAGTAGTAGTAGTATGTCATAATTGTCTGTTAGTGTGAATGCACATGTTGACTGAGCGTGCGTGTTGGGTTAGCACACGGCACTTTCGGATAAATTCATTTGGAACTGCGCCTGTCAACATCATCATCATCATCATCATCACTTTTGTTGTTGGTGGTGGATTTTTGTTTGTTTGTTTGTTTTATTGCTGACGCTGCTGCTTTTTCTACAACTATCACTGTTTTATGCAGATTGTTATTATGATATTAAGTAGAAACGAATAGATAATGACCACTATTGCGGTCTCTGGTCAAAGTCCTGTCATTGCGGCAAGTTGCAAGGAGCACAGCTTCGTATGTCGGCTAAACGACATCCGTTTTCAGACTGAAGTTACGATAAAAGCGCATAAAGACTGGAACATGTCGCAGGACTTCTAACACGCCGACACGGCCAAGGCATTAGCTGAGTCAGTCTATGCTAAAGCCAAAACGTTCAGCAACGGAGCTCTGAAAACAAGGAATCAAAGAATTTTTATGTAATCAATATTCAGAACTGTAACCTGTCTCTTGATGGTATTGCCGAGGTTCTATATTGTTCATACCCTTCGTGGTTGTCTGGGCTGGCTGAAATCATCGACACTTACGGAGATCTTAATAAAAAAAATAGAAAAAAAGATAATCCTCTGTTACTATCATCCTATGCCAAAGACTTGATAGATAGGAAATACGATTCCTATCTACACATTTTCACGGATGGTTCTGTTTTAGATTCTTCCGATGTTGGGGCTTCCTTTGTAATACCAGCGCTTAGCATTAGAAAGAAATTCCATATTACAAAAGGATGTTCTATATTTACAGCAGAGTTATTTGCCATTTTGAAAGCACCAGATTTTATACTTGACATGCCTGTTATACATAGACAAATACTTATACTATCGGACTCAAAATCAGCGCTTACGACTCTACATTGTCAATCAAAATCTAGTCGTTCAGACTTGGTATGCGAGATCTTATTTCTCATTCATCAGTTAATAACCCGGGGTATCGATGTAACTTTGTTATGGGTTCCAGGGCACTCCAGTTTACGTGGCAATGACTTAGTTGACTTTTATGCAAAGGAAGCTGCAAGAAATAAATCTGATTTTTTGAATTGTGATATCCTTTCTTCATCTGAAGCTATCCACATTCTGACAAGTTCAATCTGGAACATAAGACAGAAACAATACCTTGAAGATTCAGCTCGGAAGCACAGATGGGATATGACTAAACCAACAAGCAAATGTTGTAATCCTCCAGGGTCAATCCCAAATCGTAACCTTGTACATAGGCTGCGGGTTAATGGTTGGTTAGGCAGGTATTTAAAACCGGCACCTGTTTGTGCATGTGGTCAGACTCGATATCCTTCATTTTTTATTTGACTGTACTAGTACAAGAATTCACTTTCAGCCTCTTCATGATAAGATGAAATCCTTCAAGCTTTCGCTGACTATGTCTAGTGTTTTCAATCCCAGTTATGAGAACGGTTGGAGTCTGGCAATGTTGGCTGTTTATCTTATTAAATCTCATCCACTTGGAAGATATTTTTAACTCTTCCACCGCCCCTCCCCTCCACTGCCCCCCTCCCCCCTAACAGTTTTTTTTTTTTTTTTTTTTTTTTACCAATTCGCGAATTTTTAAGATGTTAAAATCTTATTCTAGGCATATACCATATCAGTATGGTTTGGCGTCTAATTTGCACGTAGAGCAAGGCTTTTTCATTCCCCCCACCCACTCTCTTCCTCCCTCTTCTCCCCTTCCCCAATCCATATACACCCATAAGCTGTTCGACTCTTACGAGTAATATGTCAGCCAGTTCCATACTTTGATGATCCTTGACTCCCATGTATTGGATATACATGTGGTCACAAAGAACTGATCTCCATCTAATACCACTATGTGGACAGACGTTAAATTGAAGACAACAACAACAGAATTGATGTTTCTGGATACCGGTATATATGGGTTCTTAGCGCATGAGCGCGCGCGCGCGCGCGCGCGCGCGCGCGTGCGTGCGTGCGTGTGTGTGTGTTTATGCTTGTGTGTGTAGAAATTATTTCGTCCATAGGCTTATTGCTTTGATGTTTGGACGAACGAACGAAGTTTAATGCTATTAGGCTGTAAAGCCCATTAAGCAAATCGGCGCGATGTACAACAACAAAACGCGACTCGATTTCGGTTTCATTAACATGGAAACCACAGCAATGTCCTTTTCTTTCACTTTACATGACGAAATCGAGAACGAGAAAATGTCACTGGTATTCACTGTCAGTTCTGTAGACGACGGTCACCCCAGGTAAAACTGGATCAGTCCGTGGACAGCGTGCAGCCGCCATAGAGCACATGCTTGGGTCTCTGCATGCTTCGTGTTGCCGATGCGTCTTCCTTTCCACTGTCAATTCTGTAGACGGTCACCCAGGTAAAACTGGATCAGTCCGTGGACAGCGTGCAGCCGCCATAGAGCACATGCTTGGGTCTCTGCATGCTTCGTGTTGCCGATGCGTCTTCCTTTCCACTGTCAGTTCTGTAGACGACGGTCACCCCAGGTAAAAATGGATCAGTCCGTGGACAGGGTGCAGCCGCCATAGAGCACATGCTTGGGTCTCTGCATGCTTCGTGTTGCCGATGCGTCTTCCTTTCCGAAGGCAGGCCAATTTAACACATTCTTGCGATGACATGTGTCTTTCTTCCTGCTTGTCAAACCAGAATAAGCAATCGTCTTCCGAACACAGATCGCAGGAAAATTCTAGAACGACGTCGTCTGATTCACACAGCAGCACACCCACATCATTCGTTTGATGGAACACGACCTTCCGAAATGCTTGATTTCTGTGCGGATCTCGGAATCGTCTCTGCACCTGTCGTTCTGTCAGAGTAGCATCATAATCCTTAACCATTCCCGTGTCAAAACCAGCGACAGTTTTGTCTATAGCTTGCTCCAGACTTGTGTCGATGTCCGACGGGTGGATTTCTGGGCCCCTGCTGTTACACTACGACAGATCGGAATGCAAACAAAGAAGTGTATCCTGAATATGCGACGTGTCATCATCTCGAGTCGGCTTGATGTGTTCCTCCTGTGCTGTGTACTGTGTTCATCCAGTTCGGTGTCAGGCACGGCCAGTTCATTCGCGAAACAAGTGGTACCGAGACCAGCACCAACCTGTTCATGTCGTCTGTTCTGCTGCTTCGATCTCTCTTGATCCCGTCGCACCTGGCTGGGGGGGCTTCTTCCTGTAGTAATGAACTTGCGTTCTCCGGTTCAGCACAGGATCCGCCATTGTTGTTGACACTGTGTGTACGAGTGCTCGAGTATGAGAGTGTGTGTGTGCGCGCGCGCGCGTGTGTGTGTGTGTGTGTGCGTGTGCGTGTGGGCGTGTGTATGTCTGTGTGTGTGAGGGTGTAAGTTTGAGTGTATGTGAGGGTATGGATGTGTTCGTATTGAGATTTGTGTATTTATGTATGTGTGTGTGTGTGTGTGTGTGTGTGTGTGCGCGCGCGCGCGCGCGCACGCGCGCGCGTGTGTGTGTGTATGTGCGTGTGTGTGTGTGCGCGCGCGCGTATGTGTGTGTGTGTGTGTGTGTGTGTGTGCGCGCGCGCGCGCGTATTTTTGTGTGTTAATTATGCTTATTTGCTTTGAATGAAAAACGTTGGTATTCTGTTCATAAAGTTTTCTTAAATGTCGGTACAACCTTGAGTTAATCTGACAATAAATTGGTTTCAGTCAGTCAGAATTATTGGCAGAATAAATTTCCGACAATGGTCTCTCGGGGTTCAGTTTGAGATGGGTCTCTGAACGACATGGATGCTGCCAAGATAGATGAACTGAAGAAGTACATCAGAGAAAAGATCACACCAGACAGAATTAAAAAGACTTATGACACAACAAAAATAAATTTTCGAAGAGGCAGCAAGAAGTTTTTTCTTTCTGAGAGCAATGATCTGTTTTACAAGAATCGACAAGGTGAGAGTCTGCGAGTTCTTTCCACAGAAGACAGGGACGAAGCACTACTCAGTGCCCACTCGCATCAACACGGCGGCCACCTGGGTGCGAACAAAACATAAGTACAATGATCATCCATTTCTATTTTATCGGCGTGTTGATGTCTTTGCTATCTATTCCCTCCTCCCTGCCCCCCCCCCCCCCCTCCCCCCCCCCCTTTTTTTTTTTTTTTTTTTTTTTAACAATAGTACTTTACAAGTAGACCCTGCATAATAATACTACTCTGCTAAACAACGCAGCTCTTACCAAAGGCAAAAAAGTATTGTTTGTTTCTGGTAACATGGCTGAAAAAATTGGGTAGGTCAGATTTGTTGTTGTTGTTGGGGGTTTTTTTTGTTTTAAGCACAGAAACGGTAAAATCTTACTTCTGAAAACGGTTTGTCTCAAGAAGGAGAAAGACGACTCAAATTGTGTTTGCAATCCTGGCGTACACTTGCAGCTAAAATAAAAGTATGTCACTGCCAGCGTCAATTTACTGTAGTTTCCAAAAGCATGGTACTTAGGTCTTCCAAAAAATCGACTTTCGATATAAGCTTGACTGCTGTGTGGTGTGTGCGTGTGTGTGTGTGTGTTAGGAGAATTAAAGAAAAAGTCTAGGGTCGGTAGCGAAAATTAGGTAGGGTCGTGTGACTAGAGACAAATAACTTTTTTTTCTTTGGACAAAACTCTTTGCTCTTTCTGACACGCGTTTTTGCGTTAGCTTACATGTGTTGTAAAGTTAAACTGTTGAAAAACCCACAAAATCTATAAACAGCAAAACTGGCACAGATTTCAAACACCATAATTCTGAGAAGTTTCGAGCCACACCATCTTCGTTTGCTACTTACAAACAACGTCACGAAAGTAAAGTGAAGTAAATTATTGTGTCATGCTAACAAGACAGAAGGCCCAGACAGTTCACCAACTGTGTGCGGCACTTGTTCTTTGCACCGCCACTCTGAAAAGACACCAAAATCTGTTCGTCGTGACCTTTTGACCATTACCACGGCTAGAGTTGCTTTAATGAGTTAATCCTAATATTTTACATGCGCGCGCGCGCACACACACACAACACACACACACACACACACACACACACACACACACACACACACACACACACACACACACACACATATTAAAACTTTTTTTTTTGTATGAAAGGCAAAATAAAGCCAGGAAACTTTCTCACATGCTTTTTATTAGACAGTGAATGTAGTCTTGAAGTCCAAACTAAATTGAAAATCCACAGCAACCTCTGTCTCTTTAGCTAGTTGTCTGTCTATCTCTCTGTCTGTACGAATTTTGGATGTAGGAATCGGCCAAGACAAAGCTGAATCTTGTACGAGACCAACAACACAAACCACTGTTATTACTGCTGCTGGTGCTGCTACGCAGACCCGCACGCACGCACATGCAATGTGCACGCCAGCACACACGCACACTTACGCATACAGACACACACGGCTGCAAATTCATGTTTCGCGCGCGCACACACATACACACGCGCGCGCGCGCCTACACACACACACACACACACACACACACACACACACACACACACACACACACACACACACACCGTATTATAAAACACAAAAGTTCATGTACGTCGACGCGACCACATCAACCAGGCTGCGGCACACATACATTACACTGTCACAATACATTCTAGCCAACGAGATCCCATTTCACAGATACACAACCATTCCATCTTTGTCAATAGCAATATTATTTCCAACAAGTCAGTCAGACGAATGAAACATTTGAGAACGACACTGATTAAACATGACCAAATGAATACGTTAGACTTCTAGCCAAATCCCCCAAATCTACCATTGGCTACATTTTACAATTGGCGTCAAAACTACGCCAGATAATAATTAATCAATCAATAATTAAATAACGAAATAATTTCCTAAAAATGAAGCTCTGAGTCCGATTGGGTGTTTTTTTTTTGTTTTTTTTTTCTGGGTCCAGGTTATCTTAGGCATATGTACTGCTCAAGGATCAGCCTGTTTGATATGTGATTTAAAGCAACAGCATTATCACTTGGAAGGAAACCATGTAAAACAGCTGTTCAGCTGCATGACTATCTTCACACACACACACACACACACACACACACACACACACACACACACACACACACACACACACATATAATTGCAATTATAAAAGCCGCTTTACACGCCAGCGCATGCCCATACGTGCAATTTAACATGGCCAGAGTGATCTGACCTTTCACACACAGACTTTATTTTCCTTGTGAGGTTTATGGTTGTGAAATACAACGAACCAACCAAGTTTCCTTTAGATCCGTTTTATAAATCCCAAGAAACCGCTGTGAAGAAAAATAAACGTGGCCATTGCTACCTTGATCTTTGAGTCACACCCCCCCACCCCCCCCCCCCCCTTTTTTTTTTTTCTTTTTGTAAAGGTGATAATTGTGGATAGCAACTAACCCACCAACTTTCGTTGAGATCTGTCCAATAGTTCCCGAAAAATCCCCGAGAAACAGCTACGAAGGAAAATTAACGTGACCAGTGACTTTCACCTTTGACCCATAGACCTGATCTTTCTTGTGAGAGTGATGAATGTGAAACATGTACAAGCAGTCCATCAAGTTAATTCAAGATCCATCCAGCAGTTTACGAAAAACAGCTTTTTTTTTTTTTTTTTTTTGCGTACTCTCATACAAAACTGTGACAGACAAACGGATCTGAAAACTTACCAGAGTTTGCAAACTGCAACAAAATTGACACAGGAGTCATTTTTCTACGGGAGTCAATATTCTCCGTAACCATGGGGAGCAGAAGGAGTCAATATTCTCCGTAGAGAGAGAGAGAGAGAGAGAGAGAGAGAGAGAGAGAGAGAGAGAGAGGGGGGGGGTTGTGACTCAAAGATCAAGGTAGCAATGGCCACGTTTATTTTTCTTCACAGCGGTTTCTTGGGATTTATATTCTCCGTAGAATATTGACTCCAAAACCTGTAGAAAACTGAACGGTTCATTTTTCTCCGGAGAAAAAAGAACCGGGGAGTCAATTTCCTACGGAGTCAATATTCTCCGTAACACCTGCATCCTGACAGAACTGTGTGTGGGACAGCCAGGTAGGACCTGCTCCACTTGGTTATCATCATCATCATCATCATCATCAACATTATTATCATCATCATCATCATCATCATCATCATCATTATCATTATCATCATCATCATCATCATCATTGTCATCATCATCATCATTATTGTCATCATCATCATCATCAGCAGCAGCAGCAGCAGCAGCAACATCGTCGTCGTCGTTGCCGTCGTTTCTATCACCTTCATCACTATCAGATTCAATTTGTATCAAATCACTATTGTCATGAAACTAGATCTACTTCTGTACAACACACCAGTCTTGACAGAAGTAGATCTACTGCTGTAGAACACACCAGTACTGAGAGAAGTAGATCTATCGCTGTATAACACACCAGTCCTGAGAGAAGTAGATCTACTGCTGTACAACACACCAGTCCTGACAGAAGTAGATCTACTGCTGTACAACACACCAGTCCTGACAGAAGTAGATCTACTGCTGTACAACACACCAGTCCTGACAGAAGTAGATCTACTGCTGTACAACACACCAGTCCCGACAGAAGTAGATCTACTGCTGTACAAAAAATCAGTCCTGACAGAAGTAGGTCTAATCTTAAGATGCACAGTCATGTAGTGTAAAGAAAATCGTGTGTGTGTGTGTGTGTGTGTGTGTGTGTGTGTGTGTGTGTCAGTGTGGCAGTTTTTGTGTGTGTCAGTGTGTGTGTCAGTGTGTGTGTGTGTGTGTGTGTGTGTGTGTGTGTGTGTGTGTGTGTGTGTGTGTGTGTGTGTCCATCAGATCAGCCAGGGGTGGAGATGTACAGTGACGTCATACCGACATGATCATGCTGTTTCAGGTCGACCTCAACACAGGGACGTCTTCATTATCTGTCACTACCTTCATGATGCACGTGACGCTGACTTCCTGCTGGACCGTCTGCGTGTCCGTCACGGTGTACCGGTCAGGGCCGTGTCACGTCCCCCCAGTGCTGCAGAAGCACGTGTCGTGGCCCTGGCCCTCACTGACCAGGTCATCGTCACAGACGTGGCCAATGTAGAGGGCCTGGAGAGGGCCGTGGTCATAGCGCTGGGGTATGGTGCAGGTGTTAGTGTCAGCCATGGTGTTGGTGACCATGTGCCCTGGTCCAGGTCCACCAGTTTTCTGTGTGTCATTGAGGGGGCTAAACCCGCACAGCCTGTGGCTATGACGTGTCACACCTCCACACTTCATTGAGAGCTAAACCCGCACAGCCTGTGGCCATGACGTGTCAGCACTGAAGTTGGTTGAGAGAGTCGATAGTGTTTCTGATGGCCTCGATAAGCAGTACAAAATGAAGTTTCCCAAATTGTTTGATGGTCTCGGAAAACTGGAATCTCCATACAAGATTCATCTCAAAGAAGGCTCAATCCCTTACTCCGTTGCTGCACCCCGCCGTCTAGCGTTGCCCTTGAGAAAGAAGGTCAAGGCTGAACTGAACAAGCTTGAAAGCGAAGGAGTGATAAGAAGTATCACTAAACCCACAGATTGGTGCGCGCCCATTGTGGTTGTTCCGAAATAGAATGAGAAAATCAGAGTCTGCGTTGATCTTAGCAAACTCAATGAGTCTGTTCGCAGAGAGAATTACCCACTGCCGTCCATGGATCAGTTACTGGCACAGCTGTCAGGAGCTAAGGTCTTTACCAAGTTAGACTGTAATAGTGGATTCCACCAAGTGCCACTGGATGAACAAAGCCAGGAATTGACAACGTTCATCACACCCTTCGGGAGATATTGTTATACAAGGCTACCTTTTGGGATCAGTTCTGGCCCAGAAGTGTTTCAATGAAGGATGAGCCAGCTTCTCTCAGGCCATGAGGGCGTGATCAGCGACATTGACGATTTGCTTGTCTATGGCGAAAATCAGGAAGACCATGATCGACATCTCGAGAAGGTGTTGTCAAAACTTAGCAGTGCAGGAGTCACCTTGAACGCAGAGAAGTGCCAGTTCTCCAAAGAGCAAGTCATCTTCTTGGGCCACATCATCTCCAGGGAAGGAGTTGCCATTGATCCTGAGAAGTTGAAGGCAATCAAGAATTTTCCAAGACCAGAAAATGTCACGGATCTCAGGAGACTGCTGGGCATCCTCAACCATGTCTCAAAGTTTGCGGGCCCAACACTAGCGGAAGACAGCAAGCCATTGAGAGATCTACTCAAGAAGGACAATGAGTGGTGTTGGAGTAGTGTGCAAGAGACAGCTTAAAAATCAAGGATCTGCTGACAAAACTCCCATCCTCGCTCACTACAGTCCAGACAAGGAGACAGTTGTTTCGGCTGATGCTTGTTCATATGGTCTCGTAGCCGTACTGAAACAGTCAGATGGACATCTGAAGCCAGTGTTCTACACTTCCAGAAGCCAGTCAGCCACGGAGCAAAGGTATGCCCAAATCGAGAAGGAAGCTCTTGCCATCACTTGGGCATGCGAGAAGTTTTCAGATTATATTTCAGGACTCCATAATCTAACCATTGAAACGGATCACAAACCTCTGCTCTCGTTGCTGAAAACAAAAAATCTTGAAGAGTTGATGCCCCGAATTCAGCGATTCCGAATGCGATTGATGCGTTTCCACTTTGACATTCAGTACACCAGCAGGAAAAACCTGGTGACAGCCGATGCTCTTTCAAGAGCACCAGTGAACACGGATGAAAACGAAGATCATAGGAAAATCGAAGAAGAGGATGCACTTTATGTCTGTCAGGTCATTCGAAACATACCAGGAAGTGAGAAACGCATTGAACAGATCAAGAAAGAACTAGCCAAAGACAATCTTTGCCAGAAGGTGTTCTGTTTCGTTCAAGAGGGATGGCCTAGTTCTTTTCCTAAAAACCCAGAACTAAAAGCATTTTGGACAGTTCGCTCAGAAATCACTGCTGAAGACGGTCTACTTCTCTTCAGAACCAGGCTGATAATCCCAGAGACATTGAGAAAGGACATTCTGCAGAAACTTCACACCGGACAACAAGGCATAGTGAAATGCCGAGCATTGGCAAGAGAAAGCGTCTGGTGGCCAAAACTGTCTACCCAAATTGAGGAAATGGTGCATAACTGTTCTGTTTGTGTTAAAGAACGTCCAATTCCCCAGAATCTCTCATTCCTTCGGACACACCAGAGTACCCTTGGCAAAAGGTTGGCATGGACCTCTTTGAACTCAAAAAGGAGAAATATTTGTTGGTTGTGGACTATTATTCACGGTATGTTGAGGTCGCTCACCTGAAAACCACAACAGCATCATCAATCATCAACCATGCAAAGAGTATTTTCTCATACCGTGTGACGCCACTTCAACAGGGACTTAGCCCCGCAGAACTTCTCATGAGAAGAAGACTACGAACTGGAATCCCGACGCTGCCTTCCCAGTTCTCAGAAGAGGGAAAACTTCAGAACGAAAGATGCCCAACTGAAGAGGAAACAGAAGCAGGACCATGATCGAGCCCATCGTGCCCGACCTTCCAAAGAATTGACATCAGGCCAACCAGTATGGGTCAAACCAGCAATGACACCGGGAACCGTTGTCAAAATCCTCCCCAACAGGTCTTACGAGGTGGATACACCTTGTGGACATCAGAGGCGGAATCGCGTACATCTGATTCCCCGTGATCCAAATCCTGAATCTCCCAAGCCTGTTCCCCAAAACCTGTCCACACTCTTTCCCAAATCCACTGGAACAGATCCTGCTCCTGACCCCATTCCTTACCCGGATGCCAGCACAGGAGCCCCTCCTCAGTATTCCAGAACCAGCCAGCATTTACAACCACAGTCAGCACCTGCATCGCTGGAAATGGTGTCTCAGAGCAGACCATCTATACAGACTCCATCACGACAATATACAATATATATATATATATATATATATATGTATATGTGTGTGTGTGTGTGTGTGTGTGTGTGTGTGTGTGTGTGTGTGTGTGTGTGTGTGTGTATGTATATCAAAGTCACACAGAGTTCAATTCATTCATTCATTCTGCACATTTCAATTTTTTTCTTTAGGTTACAAAGACGTCCGACTTGCCCTGGATTTTGATTTTTTCAGTATAATTTGATGTCATTACTGTCCTCATAAAAAGAATGCAGAATTGGGATCTGTGAACCCAGAGAGATTTATTTGTATCAGGGCATTGTGTACAATACTGAGTGTGTGATGTTGCCATGTACTATAAATAACTGGGATGTACAATACTGAGTGTGTCATGTTGCCATGTACTATAAATAACTGGGAGTGTACAATACTGTGTGATGTTGCCATGTACTATAAATAACTGGGAGTGTACAATACTGAGTGTGTGATCTTGCCATGTACTATGAATAACTGGGATGTACAATACTGAGTGTGATGTTGCCATGTACTATAAATAACTGGGAGTGTACAATACTGAGTGTGTCATGTTGCCATGTACTATAAACGAATGGTAGTGTTGAATACCGTGCGTGCGATGTTGCCGTGTATCATAAATAAATTACAGTGTCGAATACGGAGCATTTGATGTTGTCATATATCATAAACAAACAGGAGTGTAGAATACACAACGTGCGATGTTGCCATGTATTGTCAATAAATCAGAAAATGGGAATGTACAATACTGTAGGTGTCATGTTGCCATGTGCCGTCAACAGTTGGGAGTGTAGAATACTGAGCGTTGTATCAATAAAATATGGAACAGTAACTGTCTGATGTTCATTTCTATCTATTGTGAATGAATGGCTGCGTCATGAAGGAAAGGAGTGTGTTCATCCCTTGGTGTGAGTGATGGAAATGTGAATGAATGGCTGCGTCATGAAGGAAAGGAGTGTGTTCATCCCTTCGTGTGAGTGATGGAATGTGAATGAATGGCTGCGTCATGAAGGAAAGGAGTGTGTTCATCCCTTGGTGTGAGTGATGGAATGTGAATGAATGGCTGCGTCATGAAGGAAAGGAGTGTGTTCATCCCTTGGTGTGAGTGATGGAATGTGAATGAATGGCTGCGTCATGAAGGAAAGGAGTGTGTTCATCCCCTGGTGTGAATGATGGAAAGAGGAATGTGAATGAATGGCTGTCATGAAGGAAAGGAGTGTGTTCAACCCTTGGTGTGAATGATGGAAAGACGACTGTGAATAAATGGCTGCGTCATGGAGGAAAGGAGTGTGTTTAACCCTTGGTGTGAATGATGGAAAGTGGAATGGGATCAGTGCATGAGAGGCACACACCTGTCCAGGCAAGCTGTTTCAGTTTCCGTGTCATGACAAACACAGCCGACCACACAGTGCCCTCCACACAGAGCTACCACAGGACAGCGTTTGTCGAACGCCACTGGTGACAGTTCACACAGACAGTCATCTGACAATGCTTCACTCACACCCTGTGACAGTCATCTGACAATGTTTCACTCACACCCTGTGACAGTCATCTGATAATGCTTCACTCACACCCTGTGACAGTCATCGGACAATGCTTCACTCACACCCTGTGACAGTCATCTGACAATGCTTCACTTACACCCTGTGACAGTCATCTGACAATGCTTCACTCACACCCTGTGACAGTCATCAGACAATGCTTCACTCACACTCTGTGACAGTCATCTGACAATACTTCACTCACACCCTGTGACAATCATCTGACAATACTTCACTCACACCCTATGACAGACATCTGACAATGCTTCACTCACACCCTGTGACAGCCATCTGACATTGCTTCACTCACACCCTGTGACAGTTCACCCCGACAGTCATCTGACAATGCTTCACTCACACCCTGTGACAGTTCACCCCGACAGTCATCTGACAATGTTTCACTCACACACTGTGACAGTCATCTGAAAATGTTTCACTCACACCCTGTGGACAGTTCACCCAGACAGTCATCTGACAATTCTTCACTCACACCCTGTGACAGTCATCTGACAATGTTTCACTCATACCCTGTGACAGTTCACCCAGACAGTCATCTGACAATACTTCACTCACACCCTGTGACAGTCATCTGACAATGCTTTACTCACACCCTGTGACAGTCATCTAACAATGCTTCACTCACATCCTGTGACAGTTAACCCAGACAGTCATCTGACAATACTTCACTCACACCTTGTGACAGTTCATGCAGACAGTCATCTGACAATGCTTCACTCACACCCTGTGACAGTCATCTGACAATGCTTCACTCACACCCTGTAACAGTTCACCCAGACAGTCATCTGACAATACTTCACTCACACCCTGTGTCAGTCATCTGACAATGCTTCACTCATACCCTGTGACAGTCATCTGACAATGTTTCACTCACACCCTGTGACAGTTCACCCACAAAGTCATCTGACAATGCTTCACTCAAACACTGTGTCAGTCATCTTCTAATCCCTCTTGTCTGACCTACGGCGTGCCACAAGGATCTGTCTTGGGCCCTCTACTCTTCATTCTCTACTCTTATCCTGTCTCTTCTATCGTCCAAGAACACCTACTTCAGCATCATTCCTTCTCTGATGACAATCAGCTGTATGTCTCTGGGCCTCTCTCTGAACTTCCTCTCATGATCCAAAACACCCAGTCTTGTGTAGCCAAGTCTTGTGTATGCTTCACTCACACCCTGTGACAGTCATCTGACAATGCTTCACTCACACCCTGTGACAGTTATCTGACAATGCTTCACTCACACCCTGTGACAGTTTACGAACACAGTCATCTGACAATACTTCACTCACACCCTGTGACAGTTCACCCAGACAGTCATCTGACAATACTTCACTCACACCCTGTGACAGTCATCTGACAATGCTTCAATCACACCCTGTGACAGTTCACCCCGACAGTCATCTGACAATACTTCACTCACACCCTGTGACAGTTCACCCAGACAGTCATCTGACAATGCTTCACTCACACCCTGTGACAGTCATCTGACAATGCTTCACTCACACCTTGTGATTTTTCACCCAGACAGTCATCTGACAATGTTTCTCTCACACCCTGTGACAGTTCACCCCGACAGTCATCTGACAATGCTTCACTACCACCCTGTGACATGTCACCCAGACAGTCATCTGACAATGCTTCACTCACACACTGTGACAGTCATCTGACAATGCTTCACTCACACCCTGTGACAGTTCAGTCATCTGACAATGCTTCACTCACACCCTGTGACAGTCATCTGACAATGCTTCACTCAAACCCTGTGACAGTTCACCCAGACAGTCATCTGACAATACTTCACTCACACCTTGTGACAGTTCACGCGGACAGTCATCTGACAATGCTTCACTCACACCCTGTGACACTCATCTGATAATGCTTCACTCACACCCTGTAACAGTTCACCCAGACAGTCATCTGACAATACTTCACTCACACCGTGTGACAGTCATCTGACAATGCTTCACTCACACCCTGTGACAGTCATCTGACATTGCTTCACTCACACCCTGTGACAGTTCACCGACACAGTCATCTGACAATGCTTCACTCCACCTGTGTCAGTCATCAGACAATGCTTCACTCACACCCTGTGACAGTTCACCCACACAGTCACCTGACAATGCTTCACTCACACCCTGTGTCAATCATCTGACAATGCTTCACTCAAACCCTGTGACAGTCATCTGACATTGCTTCACTCACACCCTGTGACAGTTCACCCAGACAGTCATCTGACAATGTTTCACTCACACCCTGTGAGAGTCATCTGACAATGCTTCCTTCACACCCTGTGACAGTCATCTGACAATGCTTCACTCACACCCTGTGTCAGTTCACCCCGACAGTCATCTGACAATGCTTCACTCACACCCTGTGACAGTCATCTGACAATGCTTCACTCACACCCTGTAACATTTCACCCCGACAGTCATCTGACAATGCTTCACTCACACCCTGTGACAGTTCATCCACACAGTCATCTGACAATGCTTTACTCACACCCTGTGACAGTCATCTGACAATGCTTCACTCACACCCTGTGACAGTTCACCTAGACAGTCATCTGACAATGTTTCACTCACACCCTGTGACAGTCATCTGACAATGCTTCACTCACACCCTGTGACAGTTCACCCACACAGTCATCTGACAATGTTTCACTCACACCCTGTGTCAGTCATCTGACAATGCTTCACTCACACCCTGTGTCAGTCATCTAACAATGCTTCACTCCCACCCTGTGTCAGTCATCTGACAATGCTTCACTACACCCTGTGACGGTCATCAGACAATGCTTCACTCACACCCTGTGACAGTTCACCCCGACAGTCATCTGACAATGCTTCACTCACACCCTGTGACACTCATCTGACAATGCTTCACTACACCTGTGACATGTCACCCAGACAGTCATCTGACAATGCTTCACTCACACACTGTGACAGTCATCTGACAATGCTTCACTCACACCCTGTGACAGTTCATCCACACAGTCATCTGACCATGCTTCACTCACACCCTGTGACAGTCATCTGACAATGCTTCACTCACACCCTGTGACAGTTCACCCCGACAGTCATCTGACAATGTTTCACTCACACCCTGTGACAGTCATCTGACAATACTTCACTCACATCCTGTGACAGTTCACCTACACAATCATCTGACAATGCTTCACTCACACCCTGTGTCAGTCATTTGACAATGCTTCACTGACACCCTGTGACACTCATCTGACAATGCTTCACTCACACCCTGTATCAGTGATCTAACAATGCTTCACTCACACCCTGTGTCAGTCATCTGACAATGCTTCACTCACACCCTGTGACAGTCATCTGACAATGCTTCACTCACACCCTGTGACAGTTATCTGACCATGCTTCACTCACACCCTGTGTCAGTCATCTGACAATGCTTCACTCACACCCTGTGACAGTCATCTGACAATGCTTCACTCACACCCTGTGTCAGTCATCTGACAATGCTTCACTCACACCCTGTGTCAGTCATCTGACAATGCTTCACTCACACCCTGTGACAGTTCACCCCGACAGTCATCTGACAATGCTTCACTCACACCCTGTGACAGTCACTGGCAGTAATGACGGCTGGCGGAAGTTCAAACATGTCAAATAAAGGATTCCAATTCTGGAGTGCCAGATTGACATAACCAACACTTAATTAGGAGCCTTGACCTAACGCATGAAGATTCTCTGTGTTACATGGCTTACTTGTTCATAACATGACTCGTGTGTATGTAGGTAAGGCATGAAAACTCTGTGTGTCACATGGCTTACTTGTTTATGACACGACTTGTGTGTATGTACGTCTCCCAGTGAAGTGTCTGCAGGCGGAAAACTATCTTTTTCATCTTCGTTATCATTATAAATATCATTCTATAATTTGAATTATAAGTTACTATCTTTTACATCTCCTTTATAATCATCATCATCTTCATCATCATCATCATCATCATCATCATTATTGTAATTCTATTATTATCATTTTTATTATCATTGTTATTCTTATTATTATTTTTTTTAAATTGTCCAAGCATACAATGACAACTAACATACATAAATCAATACATTAATCCATAGTGGCACATATTTAACGCATACAAATGTACATGCATTTTTATCTCTTTTTTTTTTAACACGGGCACACATGCCGAATAAATTCTAATAACTGGCATTAATCCTGTGTACCCAGGTTGAGGACGAGATTAAATAGAAAAGAAAAAGAGTATACAGTACTTATTAACATAATACACTCAGACACACACACACACACACACACACACACACACACACACACACACACACACCCCTTGCGCATACCTTCATATGATACATAATATAACCATTAGTTCCCTAGTATTTTGATATAAGGTGACCATTTTGTTAAGTACGTTGCATGATTCATCTCCATTAAGGACATATATTTCTCCATCTTATGTCTATAGTCCAGCTCCTTCAAAAATGTGTTTAGATTAGGTTTTGTCTTGTTAATTCTTCATTTATATATGAAATATTTTCCCATTAAAATTATCAGGTCTAGCATATCGTCGGTTTTTGTTTTCTCATCCGTACTAAACAATATAATCTCCATGTTAAGTGATAATCTTACACAGTGTGAACAGTTAACTTGCAGAACTCTTTCCAGGTCTTTCCAGAAAATACGGGTAAACTCACATTCCCACAGGTAGTGATTAATTGAGTCTTTCTCTCTAATGCAGAAATTACATTTGTCGCTATCAATAATTTGCATACTTTTCAACACACTATTTGTTACCAGAATTCTGTGGCATATCTTAATTTGGAACCATTTCAGATTTGTTTCTTTAATTTTCTTAATCCTTTTCAGTACCTCTACCCAATCAATTGGTATATTAAGACGTTGTTCCCACTTGATAAATGCACTAATGTTAAGAACTTCATTGGCTTCCACCATAATATCGTAATAAGCACGTGATCCTTTATTAATACTACAAATTTTTTGAAGTGCTAAAGTTTTATCATTACCAATGTTACTATCTAATTTCAATCTTCTTTTCTTTGTATAAGCTTTGATCGAACGCACGCAACTTATATGAGTTAGAAAATTGATATGAAAGCCCATTTTCTCCGACAGTTCATGGCAGCTTAGAAAATTACCATCCTCATCGAGTAAATGTTTAACTAGAAATATATTGTTCTGCATCTATTTCTTGTAAAAGAACGGTTTATCTCCTATTTTGAACTTTTCATTACAAAAGATAGGTTCAGTGGCTAAATCTGTACTTTCAGTTAATTCTACCTGTTTGCAGAATCTTTGATATGACTGAAAGACTCCTTTCCAAAATCTGTTTTTAACATTGCTTTCAACAAATCTGTCAGGGCCATATGCGTCAATGATACGTGTTTCGGGACATAATGAATGTAACATTATTTTCCACTTGTGGTCGTGCATATACACCTTCCGTATCCAGGCGATTTTTAAGGAGCTGATATACATTTTCAGGTCGGGTATACCTATCCCTCCTTTTTGTATGTGATGTATTGAGTATTTTCTTTTAATTTTATCATTTTTGTTATTCCAAACAAATTTGAAACACATTTTCTGTAATGAAGCAATCTGGGAGTCAGGAGGATTCGGTAAGAGGATCCATAAGTACACCAGTTTTGATAGTACTAATGATTTGAGCACAGCTACTCTACCTAATGGTGTTATTATTCTTTTTGACCATATTTTGAACAGGTTTTGGACTTCTGCGAATTTGTATTTCATATTAATTTCCGTCATATCTGATAGACTATTCGTAAACCACAGTCCTAGAATTTTGAACTGTGAGGGGTTCCATTCCATTTTATAGTAGGGTAAATATGTTTTCGTGGAATTTTTCTCTGTACCTAACCAAAACGTTTTTTCATAGTTCAATTTGAGTCCAGATATTTGCTCAAATTCATAAAGGTTTCTAAAGAGCTTTTCATATGATTTCTTATCTCCTTCTAACGTAAAGGTAGTGTCATCTGCAAACTGATTTATTTTTAATTCTGTATTTTCTATCTTTATGCCTTTGATATAGGGGTCTTGTCTTATCTTGGTCGCTAGTATTTCTACGCACAAAACAAATAGATACGGAGATATAGGGTCCCCATGACGGCAACCTCTTCCAAGTATAAAACTTGAAGACACTTTCCCATTCACGATCACGTAAGACTTTATATTACCGTAAAAGGATGCTACCCATCGTTGAATACCTTTTCCGAATCCAAATGCAGCCAGAATTTTACTCATGTATGACCAGTTAACTGAATCGAAAGCTTTTTCGAAATCGACAGAAATTAATAACCCTCGTAAGCGATTCACTTCTAAATAATGTATTAAATCGTATATTGTTCGTAAATTATCTCCTATGTATCTTCCTGGAACGAAACCCGTCTGGTCCTCGTTTATGAGCTTTGGCAGAACATTTTTTATTCTGTTTGCAAGTGTGATAGGTCTCCAGTTCTTCAAGTATTCTCGTGGTTTCTCTCCTTTCGGAAGACCAATTATTATTCCTTCTTTTCGTGTTACAGACATTCCTCCATTACTGTATCCTTCATTTAGAGAACGGACAACAAAATCTCCTAATTGTCTCCAGAAAAATTTAAAGAAGTTT
>CM065724.1:49263-51763 GCA_033310375.1 Conus canariensis
TCATCTTAACACTCATCACTTGTGGAACAAATTCCAGTCAGGCTACAGAGCTGGTCACAGTACAGAGACAGCCTTGCTAAAGGTGTTCAATGATCTTTTGAAGACAAATGATGACAACCAGATTTCAGTCATTACACTTCTTGACCTAAGTGCCGCGTTCGATACAATCGATCATGAAATTCTTTTGGCCCGTCTTCAATCTGTTTTTGGTATTCACGGTAAAGCTCTTTCCTTTTTCATGTCATATTTGTCAAATAGAACACAGTTTGTCTCTGTCCATGATTTAACCTCTAAACCAAGTGCCCTGCCCTTTGGTGTCCCCCAAGGGTCAGTCCTTGGTCCCATTCTGTTCATCATGTATATGCAGCCTCTTTCTGATATCATGGAGCAACATGCTATTTCTCATCACATGTTTGCTGATGATACTGAATTCTACAAGTCAGCTTATTATCCACAAATTCAGAACGTGTTGCAAATAATGCAAAGCTGTATAGCAGATGTTAAACTTTGGACAACACAAAACAAACTTCAACTCAATGAAGAAAAAACAGAAACCATCCTCACAAAGTGTACTGGTGGATCTGATCTTCCAGGCTCTCTCACTATTGGCCGCTGCACAATTCCATTCACCAAATCAGCCAGAAATCTTGGTGTTGTCTTTGACGAAACATTGTCAATGAAAGATCAGATCAGTAGAGTGTGTCAATCAGCATACTTTGAAATTCGGAAGATCGGCTCCATCAGACACTTACTGACCACAGATGCTGCTAAAACTCTGATCACATCGCTGGTACTCTCCCGATTAGATTACTGTAATGCCTTACTAGATGGTCTGCCCAAAAACCTTACAGACAAATTGCAAAGAGTGATGAACTGTGCTGCTCGTCTAATTTTCAAGGCTCCCAAGAGAGAACATATAACTCATATAAGATGCTCCCAGGATTCACCGAAAGGGGGAGAGAATGATGAATCCATCGGTGCTCAACCAATCATGACTGCAAATCCCAAACGGACTATGAACATGGACCAAATGGAATATCCATGTGTCTGTGGAAAGCGTTTCGCTACCACCCGTGGCATGAAGATCCACAGAACAAAGATGGGATGTGTGAAGACTCATCTGAATGAGCAGCAGCGCACTGCATCAGCAGATAAGACGTCGGAAGACCAAGGCCAGGATTTAAACCACAGTGCCAAGGACATCCATGCTGTTGGTTCGGATGAGGAATTTGCACAGGCCCTCGATGCCAGGCGCCTGAAACTCAACCTGCCACGAGCAAACGAAACTGAAGATTGGGAGAAACTGGATGCAAAAATCGTCCAAAGACTCGATGCACTGATAGGGAAAAGCACCCTGGAACACAAACTAGCCACATATGGGGACATTGTGTATGCCACATGTAGAGACGCCTATGGAGCAAAACTACCCAAAGAGAAAACACCTCCAAAGAAATCCAGACGCCAAGAAAAGATGGACAAGATCAGGGTCCAAAAGAAAAACCTCAAGATGCAAATGAAGACCGCATTGCCAGCTGAAAAACAAGGCTTGGAAAAACTGTGGAAAGACCTGAAAGAAAAGCACAGCGCCCTCAGCAAAGCGGAATCTGCGAGGAAGAGGAAGAGCAAAAAGAAGAAGACACAAGAGCGCTTCTTCAGAGACCCCTTCCAGTTTGCCAGAACACTGTTTGAGCAGCCAAAATCTGGGACCCTAAGTGTGGACAAAGGAGTTCTTGAGCAGCATCTGAGGAAAACATACTCTGACCCACAGAGCAAAGCACCACTCGACATTCAAGGTCTGGTGTGGCCAACCAACCCTGAGGAACAGTTCAATGGCAAGCCTCCAACGTTGGCGGAAATCAAGAAGGTGGTCGACAAAGCCAGAGCCAAATCATCACCAGGGCCAAACGGAATACCTTACCAGCTTTACAAGAAATGTCCCAAGGTGCTGGAGTGGCTCCACAGGCTGCTGCGATCGGCTTGGAGAAACCAGAAGATCAGCGGCCAGTGGATGACGGCAGATGGTGTGTACATCCCCAAAGAGCAAAACTCAAGTGACATCAGCCAGTTCAGGCCAATATCACTACTGAACGTCGAAGGGAAAATCTTCTTCTCTGTCATGGCAGCAAGGCTGACCAAGTACCTGATGGAAAACAAGTACTTGGATGTGTCAGTCCAGAAAGGTGGCATCCCAGGCGTGGCTGGCTGTGTAGAACACGCCACAATGATCTGGGACGCAATCCAAAAAGCAAAAACAGAAAAGAGAGACCTGGACGTAGTGTGGCTTGATCTGGCAAACGCATATGGATCTGTGCCCCATGAGATGATACAGTTGGCTCTTGAGATGTACCATGTGCCAAAGAACATCCGCGACATGCTCAAGAAGTACTTCACTGGCTTCTCAATGCGGTTCTCTACCAAGGAGTACACAACAGACTGGATCAACTTGGAAGTGGGTATTGCAATGGGCTGTGCAATTTCCCCAATACTGTTCGTGCTGGCA
>CM065724.1:61763-201763 GCA_033310375.1 Conus canariensis
GCATGGTTGCTCCCAACGGCATCTTTCGTCTCGGAAAGAAAAGAGAACAATCTGAGACTCAACCCAACCCCAGACCCAGACCCATCAAAGTCATTCTGAACGAAACCAAAAGCAAAACCCGCATCTTAAGAAATGCCAGATCATTGAAGGAGAATGACGCCTACAGGTCTGTTGGCATTGCGGCTGACAAGACCCTGAAAGAGAGAAAAGAAGACAAAGCAAAAAGAGATCAGTTCAAAATGAGGAAAGAAAACGGAGAGGATGTGGTCTGGCACAAAGGAGAAGTGATGACCCGAGCTGAAAGAGACGATATAATCAAGACTGGAAGGATCGGGAATTCATCAGGGAGGCAAGACGTGGGAGGAGTAGCGACAAACAGCCCTGCCCAAAATTGACTTCCCAGTGCTGAGGAAACAAAAAAAGTAAATAGATGTTCTGTACATAGAACAGTTATAAGCTCATCTTCTTCTCAAAAGTTTTCTTCTTTGAAATGATACTACGCTAACGTTGACACACTGACAAACAAACTAAATGAGCTGGAACTACTGTGTAAAATTCACTATTTCGATATTATTGCTTTAAATGAAGTGATACCAAAGAACTCCAAAGATAAAATTGAAAATTTTGTACTTCCAGGCTATACAAGCTTTACAAACCACAAGGGAAGAGGTGTTAGTTTATTTGTAAAGGAGGGATGGGAGGTATCCAGAATAAAGGAAATTGAAAAAATCTTTTCTCCTTCGGTTTTCTGCAGAGTATCATTACCTGGCTGTAACGAACACCTCATTTTTGGAATAGTGTATAGATCTCCCAGTTCTGAGTACGAGGACCATTCTAATTTAACTAAACTCATAAATTATGTATTTAGCATTTTTAAAAATAACATTATTATCACAGGAGACTTTAACTATCCAGAAATTGACTGGCGAAATGTAGTAAGTTGTAAGAACGAGGATCACCCAGCTACGAAATTTTTGGAGTGTGTACAGCAAAATTACATCACGCAAATGACTTCTGAACCTACTCATTACAGAGGTTTACAAACACCCAATGTGTTAGACTTATTGTTTACAAACTCGCATGAGGATGTCATCAATCTGGAGCATTGCCCCCCCCCCCCCCCCCCCCCCCCCCCCCCCCCCCCCCCCCCTAGGGAAAAGCCACCACTCAGCTCTTTACTTCGATGTTCAAGTCAGAAAGGAATACTCATCTGGTTACTCTGTGAAGTATCAACTGGATAAAGGAGATTACGAAGGCATGAGGAAACATGTAGGAGAGATAAATTGGAACGACCTTTTGGCCAATGAAGCACCAGTGGATGAAATTTGGGAGATTATTCATAATGTACTTATTAAGTCAATGGATAAATTTATTCCTGAAAAGTCATTTAAACAAGGACCAACCAACAAACCAAGACGAGACCCCATTCCCCAATCTCTCTTAGATAAAATTCACCATAAGCGCAGAGCCTTCAAAAGGTACAAGAAATACCCTACAAATGAAAACTACAAATTGTATGCAAGAGCTAGAAACCAAGTAACATGGGAGACAAGGAAAAATGTGAAAGCAAAGGAGGCTAAACTGGCTAAAGAATCTAAGCAAAATCCAAAAGGATTTTTCCGTTATGTTACGAGTAAAACCATACCAAAAGAATCGATAGCTAATTTACTAAAGGAAGATGGTACCTTAACACAAAATGATTCTGAAAAAGCAAGTGTACTAAACAGCTTCTTTGCCAGTGTTTTTACTGAGGAAAGTAACATAAATGTTCCAGAGTTTTCATGTAAAAAAGAGGTTATAGAATTAACAAAAGTGGAGATCACAACTGACCAGATGGAAAAAACATTAAAGAACTTAAACCCATCGAAGTCCCCAGGACCTGACGAGATTCACCCAAGAGTACTGAAGGAGCTGGCTAAAGTCATCGCTTACCCATTGAAGACATTATTCGACAGAACACAAGAAAAGGGTGTAATACCGAAAGATTGGAAAGAAGCAGAAGTACGTCCTATTTTAAGAAAGGAAACAAGAACTCAGCAGGAAACTGCCGTCCAGTCAGCCTAACATCTGTAGTCTGTAAAGTTTTCGAGGGTTTTATTCGAGACGCTCTTTGCCAGCACTTAACCAAACATGACCTGTTATCTAGAGAACAATTTGGATTTACCACGGGGCGTTCATGTGTTACACAACTACTTGTTACTTTACAAGATTGGTTAGTTACATTGGATGAGAAAATACCAGTTGACGCAGTCTACCTAGACTTGAGGAAAGCGTTTGATACAGTTCCACACCAAAGACTGATAAATAAATTGGGAGGCTACGGTATAAAAGGCAAGCTACTATCGTGGATCAGAGACTTCTTAAAAGGAAGATCACAGTTTGTAAGTGTAAACAGCAGTAAATCGTCGAAGGTTAACGTGACTAGTGGAGTACCACAAGGTAGTGTTCTCGGACCCACCTTGTTCATATACTTTATAAATGATATGCCTGAGGAGCTAGATTGTAAAGTAAAAATTTTTGCAGACGACGCCAAGGCTTACTCTGCCATCCGAAATATAGAAGACAGAGATCATTTACAATTGTGTATACACAATCTAGTGAAATGGACAAATACTTGGCTACTGCAGTTTAATAGCGAGAAATGCAAAGTTCTGCACCTTGGAAAGAATAATCCACACTATCAGTACACAATAGTAGAACACTGGAAAGTACTATTGCTGAGAAGGATTTAGGTATCACCATGGACCCAGATTTGAACTTTGAGACTCATATAAATAACATTGTGAAAAAAGGTAATCAAATTGCTGGTCTTCTTGTGAGGACTATTACAAATAAATCTCCCGAAATTATGATTCCATTGTTCAAAGCTCTAGTTAGACCAATCATTGAATATGGAAACTCAGTATGGTGCCCCTATCTTAAAAAACATATAAATATGATTGAAGGTGTTCAACGAAGATTT
Organism: Conus canariensis; assembly: GCA_033310375.1. Lineage (NCBI taxonomy): Eukaryota > Metazoa > Mollusca > Gastropoda > Neogastropoda > Conidae > Conus > Conus canariensis. The sequence continues at coordinate 64,726 of CM065724.1, forward strand.
ACAAAGTGTATAACTAGAGCGAGTACTCGTGATCTTAGTTATGAGGAGCGCCTAACTCTGTTTAGATTGCCTAGCCTAGAATTCAGAAGACTAAGAGGTGATCTCATTGAAGTATACAAAATCATGCACAATATTTATGATCCTTGCACCACCTCTTCCTTGTTCACCATGGCTAACTATGAAAAGACTCGAGGACATAACTTCAAAATAACCAAAAATAATTTTGCAACTAACCGGTTCCGCAAGTTTTTTTTTACTAACCGTATCATTAATCTGTGGAATAACCTTTCCGATGACACTATCAACGCACCATCAGTAAACGCATTTAAAAATCAAACTGACAAAAAGTTTAAAGACCAGGTATTTTCCACTGAGTTGGATCTTTATTAAGACGATGATAAATGTAGTATACACTATGCCTGACTTAGACCATTGGGACTTTCACGAGAAAGTGATCCAAAAAGCACATAAACGGATACTGATTATGAGGGCAAAAGGCTATCAGCCTATAGCCATACATTTCTGTGATTCTGTGACCACTCTGTGAGCAAAGTAGTTCCCCCTGAGGTCCGGTCGGTACCTGTCCTTCTCAACAGAACGTTTTGAAAATCTTCATTGATAAATTGTGCTTGAAGTTGAGTTGTCTTTTCCTTTCTCCATCAATAAAGAAAAGAACGTTCACGCTGCTGAAAAGCACAGTATTTGAAACAAGGGAAGCAATGCTCATGATTATCGGAAGAAAAATGGCGGGTATGCGAAAGAGAGAAAACCACAGCAATGCAACCAAATGTATTCGAGTTTTCGATGATTCTGTTGGTTGCCACCTCATCGCTGTGGTTGTGAACGGCAAGATTCAAGTCTTTGAAGGAAGTGTAAGAAAGGTAATTTGAGTTCTCCACAATCTGTGATTACGGTCTGTGTCTGTTAGTGTTACCGTGACGGTGACAGCGACACTGAATTTGAATAATTACGTCGCTGTCGCCACATCTTAGGGCATTATCGCGACGGGTTGGGGGTCTAGTTAGTTAGCAGTTGTGATGTGATCAGTCTTTTGAAACTTTCTATGGATGATGCCCTAACAATATTTTCGTCAAGGTGGTTCCAGTCTCTTACTGCGCTAACAAAAAATGACTTTGAACTGCTCTGTCTGGCATCTGCTGACTTGGAATGTTTTTGTGTTGTTTTCTAATACAGTCAGAGGTCGCACCGGTGGTATAGTAGTTGCCAGATGTTCGTGGCCTTATGAGTCGTCCTGTTTTGTGTCTGAAGCGACTGTCCGATGTGATCAGGATCAGGATTTGGGGCGTTACAAGTATCAAAACAACTTGGCCTATTTTGGCTTTTTACGGGCCTATTTAGGCTTTTTACGCCCCTTCTGTATATTTTTCTTATGTCAGTTGGTCCAGTCGTAGACAAGTTCTGTCTTCTTTATCCATCAAATTCATATTTTATTTTAGTTATTAATTCATGTTTATCTATGAGGTTCTTAAATACATTAATACTACCTGTGCACGTTTGATGTTAGTTGTTAATTCATTCCAAATTTTTGTTATTCTGTTAGTAAATGTAAATGTAAATTTTCTTGAATTAGTTCTGGAATATTGTTTAAATATCTTATCTTCACTGTTCCTTGTACAGTTGTAGTATTTGTCTGTGGAGTACAAAAAAGCATGCTTTGTCAACATCACCAATACCATTAAATATCTTGTTTGAATCAAGTCGTCTCTTAGTCTTATTCTTCTTGCTTTGAGTGTTGGAAGTTGTAAATATTTTAATCTTTCCTGGTATGAGTAATCCTTTATATTATGGATCATCTTTGTTGCTCTTCTTTGAACCTATTCTAGAGCTTCCGATTGTCTCTTTAGCATTGGAATTTGGATGCCATACAGTATTGCCATATTCAAGAACAGGTCTAACTAGCATCTTATATAATTGTAAAAAAGTGTCCTTTTCTATAAATGTATGTTCTTTTTATTATTCCAATCATTCTGTTGGCCTTGTTAATACTATTCGCAATATGTTTGTCAAATAGCAAATTTTTGTTGAAAGTCACATGTAGGTCTTTCTCTTCCTCACATTTAGATACTTTTACATCCTTGTCCCCAATTTTCATTGTATAATCCTTTTGTGGGTTCGATTTTCCAATATGTAGTACTTTACATTTTTCTGCATTAAAATATAGGTTCCAAGTATCAGACCACTGCACTGATGTTTCAATATCCTTTTGTAATTCCTTATACAATTTTGGAGAGTTATAAAGCTGTGTGTCATCTGCAAAAATTTTACATGTACTCATTAATTCTACAGGGAGATCATTTATAAACACAATGAATAATATTGGTCCCAAAATACTGCCTTGTGGTATCCCACTAATAATAATAACATCAGCACTATGAGAGTAGGAACTACCAATCTTTACCTTTAGAGTTCTTTTTGATAGAAAGTCTCAAACTCAGGCAAGTACATTTTCTACTATTCCCTAAGACTCCAGTTTCTGTAAGTCTTTCATGTGGTACTGAATTGAATGCTTTTCTAAAGTCTAAATACAAAAAATCTATCTTTTGTGAGGTCTTCCATCACTTCTAGAAGTTGAGTCACACAAGATCTTTTTGCACGAAATCCATGTTGGCACTCGGCATATAATTTATTTTCTGTCATATGTTTAACAATAGCCTCTCTAATGAATGATTCTAAAATGCATGTTAAATTCACTGGTCTATAATTCCCTGGGTCTGTTCTCGTACCTTTATTTAATACTGGTATAACTGAAGCTGTTTTCCAATCTGAAGGTACTATCATTTCTTCAACAGATTTAGTAAAGAGTATGTAAAGTGGGAAGGCCATCACCTCATTTAGCTCTTTTACTAGTAGTCTTGATGGAATGGCATCAGGACCACATGCCTTATTAGGGTTCAGAGACTGAAGTTTCTTTTTTATTGACTCCACAGCCTATTGATAACCAAAAAGCAGAGGTAATTTTTCGAGATAATAGAGTTTTCATTAACTTTGGTGTCCTGTACAATTTCAGTAGACTGATCATTTTTAAAACTGAACGTATGGAAAATGATAATCATACAGAATTTGCATTTGCATCAGTGTATATTATTATTGTTTCCTCCAGGGCAGGACTATTTTTCAGCCAATGCCGGAAGTGGTGACAGACCTGAAAAACAAAACAAATCAAAGCAAAAACCTGTGAATTTTTCTAGGCTATAATAAAACTATAGGTGTGGAAGACTTAAGCATGCATCTATATGAGCAATGCAACTTGCCACCATTTACGTTGTAAAGAGAGTGAACTGGAGAAAAACAAATGCATTGACTTCCTGTTCAATGGCGGAAAAGGTACATGTAGCGCCAGGAAAATATTAACCCTTACTCTGGTTATTTAACAATGTACTATTGAGTATGCTGTCTGGTGAATTAACAGAAGGAAAATTTGAAAACAAAATTACATTTGTAAAATAAGCGTAACTTTTCAATGGTTAGCATTTGAACATGACATGCAGAATAAAAATTGTTAGTAATTGAATAAAGAATAATATAAAACAGAACTGGTGTGCTTGTGAGTGTTTAATTAGGTGCTTGCTTGTCTAAAATATGAAAAGAACAGGTGAAAACAGGTGGCACATCCTGCTTGTCATTCTTAAGAACTTGTTCACAAATAATCCAGTCGATGATGTTCCACAGTATCCAGAAATAAGTTACAGCCTTTTTCAAAGGAAAGTCAGTGTGGATTATACCAGTCTTCCTTGCATGTAATCTAGGTAATAATGAATAAGTTCGGTTTTCATGTTGAAATCACGTGATCAACACACAGAAAACCCCAAATGGTCACTATCAACAAATGTAATAGTTAGCTCACACTGTCGTCGTTGACGTTTGAAAGGTTTAGGATCATCTGGAAGCGCTATGTATGTACACTGTTTTTTTCTTCACCACTGAATGGCATGTTGAGATTCCCCTCACCCTTAGCTACTCATCCAGTCATTGTCTGTGTCGATCTCAAAATCATGATCACATGGTGCTTTATCTAAATCAAAACTATCACCCACCACACTCGGTTCATTCAAAATGTCCATAACTTCTCACATGCTTTTTCCACAACATTGGCAAAAATATCTTCAAGCAAGTTCCTTATTCTATCACGTTCTCCTGTAGGCGCTGCCATTGTTGTTTGCCAGATGAATCAGGTCGCGCTATGCATTACAAGCTGCTACTAATTATACACAAAGCTAAAATGCTGAAAATCCATGTTCCAGGGCTTGTTCAGTCATTCATGCAAATTAATTTGTCACTGAGCTATGGTTTCATATCTGTGTGTGTGGGTTAAACTATGTTCGCAAGGCTAATGCTACAGCGCGACTAAAGTTGCGACAACCAGTGACTGTGACTTGACGTAGTAGTGAGACTTATGTTGCGACAACCAGCCTAAGGGTTAAATATGTAACAGTGTATTTTGTATCAGAGGTAGAGGGACGAATGATTTACAGACAGTTCTTAAAGGGAGCGGTCATGACAAAATAAGTCATATGTTAGAATGAAGAGTTTAAGTTCAGTGGATTAGTCCACTGATTTGCCGGTGATATACTTGATAGTGCAGAATACAGAATTTTGTTAGTGTCACATTGAGTGTGCCCACTGACAACCTGAAATTTAACTGAGTCTGAGACATTTGAGTGTGTCCACTGACAGCCTGAAATTTAACTGAGTCTGCAACATTTTGACAACAAAGTTATGGATGGTAGTTTCCATAACTGGACAGTGCTGTACATAACATAGCAGTCTTTTGCAGCACAAATGTGCATGAGTGTGTGTGTGTGTGGTGTGTGTGTGTGTGTGTGTGTGTGTGTGTGTGTGTGTGTGTGTACACATATCAGTGTATTTTCATCACAAAGCAGGATGGGAAACCGTAAATCATTTAAATGAAGAAAAAATAGAAGAGAGGAGGGTGTGAATAAGTAACGTGTGGTAATGATGGTTGTGATTGTGGTCCTTGTCATGGTGGTGGTGGTGGTGGTGGTGGCTCTGTGTGTGTGTGTGTGTGTGTGTGTGTGTGTGTGTGTGTGTGTGTGTGTGTGTGGTAAGCTATATGTAGAACATGCATGGCATGTGCAAAGCATGGTGTGTGGTGAATGTGTGTGTGCATGTGTGTGTGTGTGGAGAGAGAGAGAGAGAGAGAGAGAGAGAGAGATGTGTACATTCGTTCTTTTTTTTCTTTTAAGAGATAGGAAAAAGACATGTAATGTATGGAGAGTGGTGACTCCAGCTAAGAAAAACTGCATGACTTGGTTCCTAAGTAGATTACAGTTCTGTGCAAAAGTCAGAAGGCTGACACTGGTCATCGTAGAACTATAACCACACACACCACACACACACACACACACACACACACACACACACACACACACACACACACACACACACGTGCATGGCATGTTCTGTCTTCAAACGTCATGGGCATGCAGGCATTGTGCTTGGTCATTGCAGGAATGACAGATCTTCCTTTATTTTTGCTTTTAAAGATATGGAGACCTATATTAAATGGATTTATAAGATGGTGAAGAGAGAGAGAGAGAGAGAAGGGGGGAAGAGAACAAGACAGATTTCATGATTTTAATTCAGTGCAGGAATGACAGATCTTCCTTTATTTTTGTTTCTAAAGATATGGAGATCTATAGTAATTGGATTTATTACATGGTGAATAGAGAGAGAGAGAGAGAGAGAGAGAAGGGGGAAGAGAATAAGACAGAGATTTTATGATTTTAATTCAGTGCAGGAATGACAGATCTTCCTTTATTTTTGTTTCTAAAGATATGGAGATCTATAGTAATTGGATTTATTACATGGTGAATAGAGAGAGAGAGAGAGAGAGGGGGGGAGAGAGAGAGAGAGAGAGAGAGAGAGAGCAAGACAGAGATTTTATGATTTTAATTCAGTACAGGAATCACAGATCTTCCTTTATTTTGGTTTCCAAAGATATGGAGATCTATAGTAAGTGTGGATTTATTACATGGTGAAAATAGAGAGAGAGAGGAGAGAGAGAGAGAGAGAGAGAGAGAGAGCAAGGGGAAAGAGAACAAGACAGATTTCTTGATTTAATTCAGTGCAGGAATGACAGATCTTCCTTTATATTTTGTTTCCAAAGATATGGAGATCTGCGTTAAGTGGGTTTATGGTGAAGACAGAGAGAGAGAAAAAAGGGAAAGAAAACAAGACAGAGATTTAAGGGAAGGAGAACAAGACAGAGATTTCATTATTTTGATTCAGTGCATTCCCTGAAGATGGAGTATGGCTGCCTTAATGGCGGGGGAAAAAAAAGGTCATGAATACACACAAAACTCCACTCCCTTTGTTGAGCAGATGGGATTTATACCTGCCTGTCTATACAGGGAGTGTCTGCAGGAGTATCAGCCTGCATATGCAGAAGAAGAAAGAAGAAGATTCAGTGCAGGAAAGTGGGAATGGTGGAAACTTGACAGTTTTGTCCTGTTCTCTTTTTTTGTATACTCCAAAACACAAAGAGAAGCATTTTTGTCATTTATACCCTGGTAAACTGATGAATAGATTATTTTATGTAGATCTTTTCTCTCTTAGGCCTTAATCACACGTGTGCAGAACAGGCCATTATTGAAATATGTCCGCTGACCTGTCACTGCACTATCAGTGGTTACTTTTATTACACATCTCCTGTACGTAGGGAGAGCAAGTAGAAATTGTGGGGACAAGTAGATTTTGTTTTGTATGTACTTGTTCTTGGGACAACAAGAGCAGGAGAAGAAAAAAAATTACCGTATATGTGAACACATCACTTTTACAGTAAAGCATGGGATGTATTGCATAGCTGCCAACCCTTCCAACTTTTTCTGGAGTTTTTCTAAATCAGAAATTATTTCAGAAATCTCAAATTTGGTGAAAAAAATCTAGAATGTTCAATATTTTGTTTGAAACTATGGAATTCAGGGGGACAGGGGGTTAATTTTTTTGTTAGAAATAGGTCTGATAAAATATAGCAGACTAAAGCCCAAATGATATGTGGATATTGGCAATTACACAAACACAAAAGGGTTAGAAGTGCTTTGAGTCAGACTGCCCCCTTCTCCAGCACATCCTACCCCCTTCATCCCCTGGTTCCAGAATTTCGACTCCGCAAGTTAGGCAGCTGTAGGTGTGTGTCTTTGCAGAGCGGCTTGTTATGTACTCTGAGAATTGTGTATGAATGGATTTGGTTGTGAGAAATGACTTCTTCTGTCTCGCTCTTTATGTCTATGACTTGATATTCACCAGCCTCCACCATGCCTCAAGCTACCCTCCCCCACCTCCCCTCTCATTTTTGTTGTTGTCCTTTTTATGTTTTGGGGAGGGGAGGTGTTCTTTGCTGCTCTTACCTGATCAGCAGTCTTCTTTAGACCCACCGCATTTGCTGTGCGGTCAGCTACTGATGGCAGGTAATGGGATTGTGGAGATTTTGAGAGAGGAGGTGCTCTCAACACATCCTTTTGCTCAGACCTCTCCTAGACAGCAGGTACCCATTGGCACATGAGTATCAGTACAACAGGTACCCATTGGCACATGAGTATCAATTCGGCAGGTACCCACGGGTACACGAGTATCAATACAGTAGGCACCCATTGGCACATGAGTATCAGTACAGCAGGTACCCATTGGCATGTGAGTATCGGTACAGCAGGTACCCACGGGCACATATACATCGATACAGCAGGCACCCATTGGCACATGAGCATCAGTACAGCAGGTACCCCTTGGCACATGAGTGTCAATACAGCAGGTACCCCTTGGCACAGGGTATCAATACAGCAAGTACCCATTGGCACATGAATATCAATTCAGCAGATACCCCTTGGCACATGAGTATCAATACAGAAAGTACCCTTTGGCACATGGGTATCAGTACAGCAAGTACCCCTTGGCACATGAGTGTCAATACAGCAGGTACCCCTTTGCACATGAGTATCAATTCAGCAGGTACCCCCTGGCACATGAGTATCATTACAACAGGTACCCCTTGGCACATGAGTATCAATACAGCAGGTACCCCTTGGCACATGAGTATCAATTCAGCAGGTATCCCATGGCACATGAGTATCAATACAGCAGGTACCCCTTGGCACACGAGTATCAATTCAGCAGGTACCCCTTGGCACATGAGTATCAATACAGCAGGTACCCCTTGGCACATAAGTATCAATACAGCAGGTACCCATTGGCACATGAATATCAATACAGCAAGTACCCATTGGCACATGAGCATCAATACAGCAGGCACCCATTGGCACATAAGTTTCGCTCTGCTACCCCTGTGTGGCACAGAAGACTGAAAGGCAGTTGCCCGGCTGTGCAAGGCAGCCACTGTAGCGCTCAGCTGTCTGTCCCCAGGAAGTGAGCGTGATGGGGGGAGGGAGGGATGGAGTTGGCTGGACTCTGTCGGCCATACAAAGCCTGGAGGGGGTCAGTACTAAAGCTTGGTGGCACAGGCCCTTCAGCTGGACTCCACAATGGGTGGGTCATAGAGGAATGAATCAGCATATCAAACAAAAATGGCTTCTTCACTTCAGACCCCCCCCACCCCCTCCATCAACCCACCCCTTCCCCCACCCTTTCCTGCCTATCCTTTCCCCCACACCCATACAAAGTGCAGGACAAAAAGGGGAGGGGGGCGGGGGAAAACAAAACAAAAATCAAGACTGCTTCAGGACAAGGAATGGGACAAATGACAGCAATTGGAATTCCACAATTACACTCCTCCCTATGGGACTACCTGAAGTGGCAGCTGTAGAAAGCATCCAGAAAGTCTTGACAACAAGAAAATAATACTCTAGAAACTGGTGGTCAGCAGTGAGAAAGTTTTTGTAATTTCATAACCACCCCCCTCCCCCAGCACAAGAAACACACCAGTCTGTCCAACCAATCAAGTCAGTACAAGAAAATGATAATGCTTCAGGTGATGGGGGGTAAACGGACACTTCAACTGGTCAACACGGTAGTTGGTGGCACCATTTCAACTGGTCGGCACACCCATGGTAGTTGGTGGCACCACTTCAACTGGTCAGCACGCCATGGTAGTTGCTGGTGCCACTTCAACTGGTCAGCACACCATGGTAGTTGGTGGCGCCACTTCAACTGGTCAGCACACCCATGGTAGTTGGTGGCATTCAGAATAATTTGTCCCAGGTCTGCTGGCCTCTGAAGTCTGTCATTGTGTTGTCTGAAAATAGCATGATCAAGAAGGTAGACCAGGCATGTTTGGGTCAGTTTGTTTGAAAAGATGTATTCCGTTTTTGTATCTGCTATCATACCTGAATTAGAAATTAATTGGGTGGTATTGTAGTTCCAAAAAATATGTCCTCTAAGTTTAATCATTGTTGTGCATGAATATACATTCAGTTACATTATTTTCAAAGATATTGTTGCGCATGCATATAAAATCAGTTACATTAAAAAATATTGTTGTGCATGCATATACCTTCAGTTATGTTATATTCAAAGATATTGTTGCGCATGCATAATACATTCACTTACAATATATTCCAAGATGTGATTTCAGTTGTGTAAGTTCGGGTACAGTACCGTTTATGCATGCTGTAGAAATAGGTGTGTGAACCAAGCTGCACTTGCCACATTGCCAGACACTGGGGATCCTGTCAGTGATGGAGTGACTCCCCCCTTGTGGTTCCAGGTGATAGTGCACTGTCCTGGTTGTCCACGTGCCTTTGAGCTTCACAAGGACGAGGCCCAGCGGTGGTGGATCTGGGTGGCCATGCCTGGAGGAGATGTCTACAGCAAACTCCTGTCCTCAACAGGCCCATGCAGCTCAAACCATGAGTAAAGAAAAACAAAAGAAAAACCTTTTTTTTTAAAAATCCTGTTTGCTCCCCCTTCCCATCCCCATCTCTCTCATCTCTGTCTGTCTGTCTGTCTCTCTTTCTTTCTTTGTCTCTCTGTCTTCCCTCTCTCTCTCATTCTTACTTGCATTCTGTCTCTCTTTCTTTGTCTCTCTATCTTCCCTCTCTCTCTCATTCTTACTTGCATTCTCTCTTCCCCAACCTCTCTCTCTCTCCTTCTCTCTTGTCTCCTCTCCTCACACCCTGTCATCTTTCTTTCCCTATTTCTGTTAGTTTCTTTTGAGGAAGCTGTGTTCTGGCTGTTGGCTGGTTCAGGTTAACTGTTGATCTTTTTGGTTTCTGTTCCTCATCGTCTAAATTGTGTGGGGACTGACTGGGGCAGTTCACTGTGGGGACTGACTGTGGCAGTTCACTGTGGGGACTGACTGGGGCAGTTCACTGTGGGGACTGACTGGGGCAGGTTACTGTGGGGACTGACTGGGGCAGTTCACTGTGGGGACTGACTGGGGCGGTTCACTGTGGGGACTGACTGGGGCAGTTCACTGTGGGGACTGACTGGGGCAGTTCACTGTGGGGCTGACTGGGGCGGTTCACTGTGGGGACTGACTGTGGCAGTTCACTGTGGGGACTGACTGGGGCAGTTCACTGTGGGGACTGACTGGGCAGTTCACTGTGGGAATTGACTGTGGCAGTTCACTGTGGGGACTGACTGTGGCGGTTCACTGTGGGGACTGACTGTGGCAGTTCCTCTGTGGGGGACTTGTGACTGTGTGTGACAGTTCACTGTGGGGACTGACTGTGGCAGTTCACTGTGGGAATTGACTGGGGCAGTTCACTGTGGGGACTGACTGTGGCAGTTCACTGTGGGGACTGGCTGTGGCGGTTCACTGTGGGGACTGGCTGTGGCAGTTCACTGTGGGGACTGACTGAGGCGGTTCACTGTGGGGACCGGCTGTGGCAGTTCACTGTGGGGACTGACTGTGGCAGTTCACTGTGGGAATTGACTGTGGCAGTTCACTGTGGGGACTGACTGTGGCAGTTCACTGTGGAGACTGACTGTGGCAGTTCACTGTGGGAACTGACTGTGGCAGTTCACTGTGGGGGCTGACTGTGGCGGTTCACTGTGGGGACTGATTGTGGCGGTTCACTGTGGGACTGACTGTGGCAGTTCACTGTGGGGACTGGCTGTGGCGGTTCACTGTGGGGACTGGCTGTGGCGTTCACTGTGGGGACTGGCTGTGGCGGTTCACTGTGGGGACTCACTGTGGCGGTTCACTGTGGGGACTCACTGTGGCGGTTCACTGTGGGGACTCACTGTGGCAGTTCACTGTGGGGACTGACTGTGGCAGTTCACTGTGGGGACTGACTGTGGCGGTACACTGTGGGGACTGACTGGGGCAGTTCACTGTGAGGACTGGCTGTGGCGGTTCACTATGGGGACTGACTGGGGCAGTTCACTGTGGGGACTGACTGGGGCAGTTCACTGTGGGGACTGACTGTGGCACTACACTGAAGACATGTCACTAGATTCCTCTGGGTCTGCGTGGTGTGCTAAGGTTGGGGTCTCTGCCCGAGTTTTTCTCAGCTCTTTCAGGGCCCCTCCGTCTTCGTCCTTCAGCAGTTCCCAGGACTTTTGTTTTAGCAAAGCTGCTACGTCTTGTTACATGGTCATGCAAACCTAGTTTTCTTATTTGAAATGATTTCATAGATGCTAATATGGTCTGATGTGCTGCTTAATTATTCGACACAGTTGTTCATGGGTAAGAAAATCAGCATATCTGATGTTTGGTATTGTATGGTAACACCTCATTTCCATGGTTTTGATTCTTTCCAGATCTGCTCTGTGGGTCCATGTCTTGCATGCATAATGGAAATGGACTAGGCATGTGCAGGCTTGAGCCTAATCTTGTATTTGATGGAGAGGTGATAGTAATTGCACACAGGTTAGTGTACACAGTGATGATGGAGAGGTGATAGTAATTGCACACAGGTTAGTGTATACAGTGATGACATTGTCTTTGCTGCACCGGAGAGGACTGTTCAAGTGGATGTCTCATGTCCTCTCCCATGGGGTGCATCTTAGGCAAGTCTCACATGGCAGGAGCCCATGTCCTCTCCCAAGCAGTGCGTCTTAGGCAAGCCTCACTGGGCGGGAACCCATTTTCTTGTGTGGTTTACACCCACATGCAGCAGGTAGACCTGGGTTATATGACCAGCTCTCAAAAGGTGCCCAGCTGAACACACAACATAAACAAAATGTTGTAACTTGATTGGGATTGACATATTTCACCTAGAAAGCTTTAAATATTTAAGGAAAATAACTGAAGAGATGATATTAGAATTTTAAAGCCAGCATGAGGTCTAAAACATATGCATTTGAAAATATTATCACATAATGTGGCTCTCTGACTGACTTCCTGGAAGATCGTTTCATAGGCAGATTGTTTGGTGCAGTCATGTGCAAGAATAAAAGCTTTCATGCAACAAAAAAAATGCTGGCGTTGTTGATGAGTTTATCTTGTGTTTTTTTATCAAAAATATTATTTTAATTCACTTGATTTATTAGATACAAGCTTGTAAAAAACTGGAGTCATTTGTGACACACCTAGTCACGGCGGGATCGACAGACAATGACTTGGCAATTTGAAACTAAACTTGGATTGGACCGGAAAATGTACTCATTGAGATTAATGATATAAATACAAACTAAAAAACTTTATTCTATGCAGAATTTAATAGTGCAGTTTGATATTTTGATGTTTAATCAATTCTAGTCACAATGTCACGCCGGACACTTTTCTTCTTAAATATTTGTTCGATTCCGAAAACTCGACTGTATCGTCCATTTTGACTGCGGAAATTGCTAATGCGCATGCGCAGTTCTTCCTTTCAGTCCACAGCTACAATGGAGAGACGTGCAGTTAAGATTTTTAAAATAGTCACGGTTTATTTTCAAGTCACGAGTAACACTGATGTCACAACGGACTCCCAAAAAGCATGAAAGACACACTCTTTGACACTTCTGTAAACTTTTTGTGGTATGTTTAACTGAATAATCTTGTAACATTTCGTTTCTGGCGATGTTAGTGTTGTTTCTGTTGCCTCAGTTCAAACTGTAGACGCCGGTTGATTTTGTGACGTTGTAAACCACATTGTCACAATCATCGAATGACACCTTTCTTAGTAATCTTACCAACTTTCAATGAATTATACTGAAATAAAAGTTATACTATTTACAGTTCATACCTTACTTTATAGTGATTTAGAACATGTGTCAAACTTTTATTAATACTTTTTACAAGTTATGGAACACCAACATAGAGAGTTCCTTGTGACTCGGCGTTCTGTGACAGTGGCGTCCAAGATCAACGGACAGATCAATTGCTAAAAGAACACAAATTCTCCAAGACGATACCCGTTTTCTCAGTCCAAGCACTCCTCCTTTCACTGTTCCAGTGATTCTTTAGACTGATATGATTCTTTGTAGTTCAACTACATCAATTTTATTAAAAAAATGTTGTGCTTTACCAGTTTGCCAAACTTCAGGTAAATTCCTAGATTGCTAACCCCTTTTCAGTCCAAGACATTGACTGGTGCTACATGGGGAGAAATGTTTTTTGTGTGTGTGTGTGAGCACCAATTTCCATGAACAGAAAGAAAAAGGAGTGCCAACTTTACACCAGTCGGCCTAACTGCAAACATGTAACATGTATCGATTGTTGTTTTCTAAAGGTCTTGTTATACAACTTTTTGTGGTTTTCAGTTCTTGCTTTTGAGTCATGTTTAATTTTTTTTTTTTAATAAACAGCCTGTATTTAAACAGAATCTGTATTATCTTGTTTCAGTGATATCACATGAACCAAGAAAAAGAAAGCAAACATCTGTGTATGCACACTGGACATGCAGACATAAAATCATATAAAAAAAACACACTTTTCTAACAACAGTTGGAAGACATAGATAAATGCATTATGCATGGGTGCCACTCTTCCATCTGGGTGACTGAAATCCGTTTTCTTGGCAAGGCCCCAGACGGAAATTCCGTTTTTCAAGTTTCGCTATTCCAAAAAAAAAAAAAAAAAGTTTTTTTGAGAAAAACAGTTGAATCGGCGGTATTATGACCAAAGTAGCACTGCAGCAGACGACCGGAAATGAGGAAGCGCTCTCTATCATTGAAGACAACACAGGTCCAGCGATCTTTGTCAGCCTACGTTGTGCCATTGTGCTGGTAGAAAAAGTTTTCCAGTTAGGCAATGTAAAGTTTCAATTTGATGCCAGGAGAGGCCATGAAATGCTCTTAAAATTTCATAAAATCTTCTTCGGCTGGGGGGCTTTGCCCCCCCCAGACCTCCCAGCAGGGCACTGTCCCTGCACCCCACCAGGGCCTGGGTGGCCCCTGGACCCCTGCCTCATTTTCAGTTTTTTCAGATTTTCAAAGTGTCACCCTTGATTATGTAGTGTCACATTACACTGAATATCTTCTGCGTACGCAGGCTGATACTCCTGCGGACACTCCCTGTATAGACAGGCAAGCATTAAACCCATCTACCCAACAAAGGGAGTGGAGTTTTGTGTGTATGACTTTTTTATCCTGCCATTAAGGCTCTGAATATTAAACCATTAACAGCTTATTACTATTTACAAGTATTTGTGACATCATAATGATAAAGGGATACTAAATTGGTCCACTATGTGATGCATGAAGTAACATGAAAATTCAAATCCTTAATTAAAGAGACAAAGAAACAAGCAGACTAACATTTCATTCTGGAATATATTGTCAGGCCTTCGACCGCCAAAGCCAGTAACAAGGAAGATTAAAAAAAAAAAAGACAAATGCACATTAGTGTGCTGAGTATCGTGAAAGACTGAAGGCAGAGCCAGACCGATATGAGGCATACATAAAAACAAAGAGCAACGGCTGCAAAAATTGGCGTCAGCAGCAGACCAAGGAACAGAAACTCCATGACCGGGAGCAAGCCAGGCTGCGTCAGGAAGTAAAAGATGCTGATCATATAGGCAAATTACACTCAACAATATGAGTATGAGCATTCCTGCATTGCTTTTTTTTGTTTGTTGGTGTTACGTGTGACATGTGACTCCAAAAGGTGTATTGTCACGGTTGGTTTTGTCACAAATGACATCATGATTTTGACCAGTAGATCGAATGTTTAATGTGTATGACATTATTGATCAGGAAATAAAAGGTGCTGATCTTTTTGGCAAATTACACACATATTTTGAGTTTGAGAGTGCTTTTTTGTATTTATGCTGAAAAGTGTAATGAACGGAAAGTGTCAGTTGTGACTGTGACATCTTAACTATTACATAACTTTCATTCTAGAAGATTGATTATGCTCCTTGCTACTCAGATATGATCTAAAACATCATTGATACCACCACATATGTTTAATTCTCACCTGGCCTTTGAAAAAAATGAGTTATAAAAGGATCATTTGGGTCACATGTCACAAATGACATTATTTCTGACCCATGTTTACATGCTGTTTACTCGTAAACTATTTAAGTATCATCTTTTCTGTTACAAAACATGAATATTGGATGTCTAGCCATCACAAAAAACACAACCATGTGAAGCTCCACATCACTTTAATTTTTAGCAGCTCGAGGGGCACCTTTTGAGAGCTGGTCATATGGCAGCTAGTAGCAGAGGATGACCTTTGACCTGACTGTTTGATTTCTATAACAATATAGTATGAATGTTTGTGCATGTGCGTAAATTTCTGTTCTCCCAACAGTCTTGTGGGAAGTCACAGGAAATCCAGCATGACATGCAAATGGCTTTTGTAGCTGTTGATGTTTAATACAGGTCTTTAAAAAGAGAGCATTGACTGAACAGTTCATCTAAAATAGAAAAAGACAAAAAATGTTCCATTGAAAAAAAGAAAAGAAAATTAAGAAATCCCATTTCTTGGAATGGGTAGGAACGTGAGGGGGGATCTTTTGCTGGGAGGTCAGTCTGGAAAAAATAGAAGTATTGACAGAGGATCTGTTGTTGGGAGGTCAGTCTGAAGAAAATAGAAGTGTTGACAGAGGATCTTTTGTCTGGAGGTCACTCTGAAAAAAATAGAAATGTTGACAGAGGATCTGTTGTTAAGAGGGCAGTCTGAAGAAGATAAAAGTGTTGACAGAGGAGTGAAGGCAGACAGGGACTGAATCAACAGAATGAAAGTGGAGTTACTTGAGGCATTTCAACCTCTTGACCTTCAGATAAGACATAAGACAGACATGGAAAACATGTTTGTCCAAGTCAGTCTCATTTATTTGTCATGCCCAAAGATGATGAAGAGGTTGAAATGCAAGGCCTCTTTGCTATAAAGTGTGTTTTCCATTCATATGGTGGTCAAGTACCTCCAGTTTTATTCTTTAGCATAACCACAAGAAAAATGTTGCTGTGAGAAACAGGTCTTGACAGGGAATGAGTGTTTACTGTGAGGATGTTCAGTGGAGGGTTCATGGTGATGTGTTTACTGTGAGGATGTTCAGTGGAGGGTTCATGGTGATGTGTTTACTGTGAGGATGTTCAGTGGAGGGTTCATTGTGATGTGTTTTGTTGCAGCTTGATGGAGATGGGGAATGGAGGCAATCAGTCCATCTTTGATGACCTGCTGAACCACACAGCACCACCAGACCTCATGGGCATCAAATGGCCACGCTGCACGCTGCCAGACGAAGTGTGTCAGCTCTGGGAACAGGACAAAGTGTTGTCATGTCAGAAAGACGTCAGCTGCATCAGTTGTGCCAGCCAGTTTTTGGCAGTGGTTTGTGGGGAGGGAAGTGAAACGGTGTTACTGGTGTACTCCCTGAAGGACTTACAGTCGCAAGGCTCAGGTGTTGCCCCCAAGATGTCTTTGCCATTAGGTGGCTTCCCTCTGGGAAATGAAACAGTAGGTCAGGTATTCCAGCTGAGAGTCGTGACCTCAGAGAGTAAGATGTGCCTGTCATCAACTCAGGTGTGTGTCCCACCTCACCTGTTCTCTGTCCTGTTTGGCTGGAACACTTCATTCTGTTCATTGCCAGTTGTGCTGTGTAGTATGACTGACGGGTCTGTGTACTTCCACCCCATCTGCCTCAGCGTAGTCGACCCGCAGTTGTCATGGCAACTACTCTGCAGAGTGGATTCCCTAGTTGTGGACCTTCTGTCCACGGAAGTGAAAAGAGCCCTGTCAGTGAAAGAATCAGTGGCTGCAGAACTTCACAGTTCTCTAGGGCTCCCTGTTCGATCCTCGTCCCATTCTAAGGTGCAGACATTCATGGTGGTGGGAGCCTCAGGAAAAGGTTGTCTCATCTCAGCCATACCAACCCTCAGTTCAGCAGCATACTCCGCTGACTGTTGCAAAGTGGTCACCATGTTCCTGTTACCTGGCCAGGTGAACAGTGTGTGTTGTCAAGGCAACATACTGTACATGGCCGATCTCTCTGATCAGATTCAGAAGTGTGAGCTGAGCCTGGTGCGTCAAGGGGGAGAAGAAAAGCAGTTCAGTGTAGCTGTTCAGAGTGAACTTCTCTTCAGTGCCTCTGTGGCCACCCTATGGTTCTCAGGTAATTGACTAGTGAGAAATGGAGACCTGTGTGTTTTGTGGTCAGGTAAAGGACTGGTGTGATGGGGACACCTGTGTGTTTGGTGTGAAAAGGACACCTGTGTGTTTGGTGTGAAAGGGACACCTGTGTGTTTTGTGTGAAGGGGACACCTGTGTGTTTGGTGTGAAAGGGACACCTGTGTGTTTGATGTGAAGGGGACACTTGTGTATTTTGTGTGAAGGGGACACCTGTGTGTTTTGTGTAAAGGGTATGTCTGTGTGTTTCGTGTAAAGGGGACACCTGTGTGTTTTGTGTAAAGGGTACGCCTGTGTGTTTTGTGTAAAGGGGACACCTGTATGTGTTTTGTGTGAAGGGGACACTTGTGTGTTTTGTGAAGGGGACACCTGTGTGTTTTGTGTGAAGGGGACACCTGTGTGTTTTGTGTAAAGGGGACACTTGTGTGTTTTGTGTGAAGGGGACACCTGTGTGTTTTATGTGAATGGAACACCTTTGTGTTTGGTGTAAAGAGGACACCTGTGTATTTTTTGTGTGAAGGGGACATCTGTGTGTTTGGTGTGAAGGGGATACCTGTGTATTTTGTGTGAAGGGGACATCTGTGTGTTTGGTGTGAAGGGGACATCTGTGTGTTTGGTATGAACTATGAAGGGGACACTTGTGTATTTTGTGTGAAGGGGACACCTGTGTGTGTGGAGTGAAGAGGACACTGTGTTTTGTGTGAAGGGGACATCTGTGTGTTTGGTATGAAGGGGACACCTGTGTGTTATGTGAAGGGGACATCTGTGTGTTTTGTGTGAAGGGGACACCTGTGTGTTTTGTGTGAAGGGGACATCTGTGTGTGTGGTATGAACGGGACACCTGTGTGTTTTGTGGTCAGGTAAAGGATTGGTGTGAAGGGGACACCTGTGTGTTTTGTGGCCAGGTAAAGGACTGGTGTGAAGGGGACACCTCTCTGTTTTGTGGTCAGGTAAAGGATTGATATGAAGGGGACACCTGTCTGTTTTGTGGTCAGGTAAAGGATTGATGTGAAGGGGACACCTGGGCTGTGTGTTGTGCTAGGAATTACTCTGAACCTTCCTTTTCTTTGTTTTTTGTACCAAGTTTTCTAAGATTTTAGATTAATGATGGAGGAATAAGAACTGCTTATTTTATGTAGACAGCAGAGTGCTTTAAGTTTGTGATAGATGGAAGAGTGGGTATGGACAGAGGGGTAAGATGAGGAGTAGGAAAAGTACGGGAGAAGGTACTGAAGTAAGGGTACAGGTGATGATGATGGATTTCCAGCCAGGAACATATAGGTGGGGCCCAGTCAGGTACATGGTATTTCTTTCATTTACATGAAGAGGAAGCAAGGAGAAAACTGCCTTAAAAGAGACAAAATGAAACGTAAATAACATGGTGAGCAGTGATGTAGGAACAGAATATTTAGAGTAGTAAATATGAAATGAGAATATCAGCAAGTTTGAACCACTCCTCTCTGATATGACACTCTTACCCAGTCAAACTTTGTGCTGACCATATGTTAAGTCACACAAATTCCTATCTATGCTGGGCTAAGAGTTCAGTCTTTACTACCAGTTATTTTATGGTACTGTTCCTAACAGCCATATTGTTAGTCTCTGTGGAAACTAATACTGTCAACATAATGGAACACAAATAGAAAGAAAGTTCTGAGAGCCCACACTTGAATTAGATAAGTGGGGACATGAATACATTACAATCAGTAAATAGCAGCACAAACAGTTATAAAATGGATGCTCATCAGATCATAGTTTTCATACAACATGGTCATCCTAAGCAGTGAGAGAGTAATAATGATGAACAAGTAACATGGCATGCGAAAGAGGCACAAATGATACACAACAACTGAGCGAACCCAGGACTGTGTGAGACTGACATGACAGACTGATGGGCACACTTCAGTGGCTGTCACACTGAATGAATCCAGATTGGCACACTTCAGTGGCTGTCACACTGAGTGAATCCAGATTGGCACACTTCAGTGGCTGTCACACTGAGTGAATCCAGATTGGCACACTTCAGTGACTGTCACACTGAGTGAACCCAGGACTGACATGACAGACTGATGGGCACACTTCAGTGACTGTCACACTGAGTGAACCCTGGACTGTGTGAAACTGACATGACAGAGTGATGGGCACACTTCAGTGACTGTCACACTGAGTGAACCAGATCGGCACACTTCAGTGACTGTCACACTGAGTGAACCCTGGACTGTGTGAGACTGACATGACAGAGTGATGGGCACACTTCAGTGACTGTTACACTGAGCTGAGACAGTGACACGATTAGATCAGTGCACATCTCGACTTGGTCCATGCCAGCATGTGTGTGAGACACACTGATTTGCCTGGCACTGATTTGACAGGTTAGATCAAAACAGTGAATCTCATAACTCATGACTCAGACTTTTATTATATCCCCATATACACAAGGAAAATGTTTTTGCAGGCACGTAAAACACAAATACAAACAATTCAACGTTAATCATTAATTCAACGTCAATCTGTGGGTAAAACAGGCCTCTAAAACAAAATCACCCCTTTTCCCATGTGGTTTATGTACATGTACAAAATTAGACATTTATACCAATACAAACCTGTACCCAAACATTTACACCCCCCAAACACACACACACACACACACACACACACACACACACACACACACACACTCCCAACATGTGTGTGCACCGCGTGCCCAAACCCACATCACTCTCTCTCTCTCTCTCTCCCTCTCTCTCTCTCTCTCTCTCTCTCTCTCACCCTCCCCCATCCTCCACACTCCTCCAACCTTTCCCCCCCCTCCCCCCGTCCCAACCCTGCTCAACCACTCTCTCAATCTTGCTGTCATAAAATATGTACATAGGGGGAAAAACTGGACTACAATATATGAATGACTGGGAAACTGAGATGGAGGAAACAGTAAAGATGATAATAGAGAAGAGAGGGACAGACAGAGACAAACCAAACGGGGAAGGAAGAGAGCATGTGAGTTAGAGGCAGACATAGTGAAGGTGAGAAAGAGAGAGACTCAGAGAGCGACAAATCGTCAGGCAGGGAGAGACAGACAGAGAGAGAGAGACCGAGAGGGAGGGGTAGGAGAAGGAGAGAGACAGGGTGAGACAGACAGACAGACGCACAGAGACGGAGAGCTAAAACATGGACAAAATCTAAAACGATAACCATTTAAGACCTGAAAACACACTTCTTATGCACTCTCTCCCCCCCCCCCCCAAACCTTTCCCCCACCATCTACTAGCACACACACACACACACACACACACACAGGCACGAGCCAAAATGTCAGCCAAGTGACCAGTCTCTACACCTCTGAACTGGCATTCCGAACTACCAGCTAAGTTACTCCTCACTGCGATCCCATCATTAGGCGAAGCTGTATTTAGGTCAATTCCCCGCCTGATGATTCCCCTATTGTGGGCATGTTTGATTTTTAAATGGGTGCCATCCCACGTTTCAGGGATTAACCCTTGTAGTCTCTCTGCTGTCTAAAGTTGGGCAGAATCATGCCCTTTACATGTGTAAAACACAGAAGAAACAAGCCGGAATAGTTTGAAATCATGATCGCCCATAACAGAACACTTGTCATGTTTTACTCACAAGAAAATAGTGATAACATTGGCTTGATAGCAATAAAATCAGTGCAGACAGGTAGTGCTATGATAGCAAAGTGAAATAAAGTAATAAATATAGGATTATGACAACAGAAACTGAGAGTTAAGAACGTCATCATGTTTTCTATAATTTCTTGATCTGTGCAAACAAATGAATAGAAAACGGACTCCTTAGTCAGCACTACACAGTGTACCTACAGCATGATGATGTGGTCATACAGCGTGGGACACACTGACTGTTAATACTGACCCTAGTCAGCACTACACAATATACCTACAGCATGATGATGTGGTCATGGTGTGGGACACACTGACTGTTAACACTGACCCTAGTCAGCACTACACAGTGTACCTACTAGCATGATGATGTGGTCATGGGGGACACACTGACTGTTAACACTGACCCTAGTCAGCATTACACAGTGTACCTACAGCATGATGATGTGGTCATGCAGCGTGGGACACACTGACTGTTAACACTGACCCTAGTCAGCACTACACAGTGTACCTGCAGCATGATGTGGTCATGCAGCGTGGGACACACTGACTGTTAACACTGACCCTAGTCAGCACTACACAGTGTACCTGCAGCATGATGTGGTCATGCAGCGTGGGACACACTGACTGTTAACACTGACCCATGGTGATGTGGTCATGCAGCGTGGGACACACTGACTGTTAACACTGACCCTAGTCAGCTTTACACAGTGTACCTACAGCATGATGATGTGGTCATGGAGTGTGGGATACACTGACTGTTAACACTGACCCTAGTCAGCACTACACAGTGTACCTACAGCATGATGATGTGGTCATGCAGCGTGGGACACACTGATTGTTAACACTGACCCTAGTCAGCACTACACAGTGTACCTACAGCATGATGATGTGGTCATGCAGCATGGGACACACTGACTGTTAACTCTGACCCTAGTCAGCACTACACAGTGTACCTACAGCATGATGATGTGGTCATGCAGCGTGGGACACACTGACTGTTAACTCTGACCCTAGTCAGCACTACACAGTGTACCTACAGCATGATGATGTGGTCATGCAGCGTGGGACACACTGACTGTTAACTCTGACCCTAGTCAGCACTACACAGTGTACCTACAGCATGATGATGTGGTCATGCAGCGTGGGACACACTGACTGTTAACTCTGATCCATGGTAGGTGTGGACACGAAGTGGTGCGACCCTGTCCACCCATGGTCCAAGTTGACCTGCAGCCCTCCTGACAGCTGGCCAGCAGACCATGAAGACAGCAGGCAGCCGTGACTTGCCAGTTGGCTCACCGGCAAGAAAAGTTTGACTGATTCGTGCTAACTGTCGGTTGATTAGCACTCAATTTCTCCCCGATTCCTTCATGCAGATTGAACTTCAAAATGTCACTAATCAAAGAGGTCAATGCCAGCTTTCTAATGATACTACATTCAGTTTAAGGATCTACATAGTTACTTAGTAAAGTAAGTTTAAAGTAATTTTTAAGGGGCAGCTTGAACAGAATTTTATCAGACAAGTTTAAGTTTGACAAGACTGAACTTACCTTTTAATAGCTGGATTCAAGACAGATCTGTCGATACGCGTCATGTCTAGTTCCCTGATCTAGGTTAATGAAATTAAAGCATTAGAAAACATACTTTGACTATTGAGACGCACCGGTGGAGCTGTCAGCCGCCAAATGTGCACATGCTGCTGTCCGGCAGTGGAAATAGCTTTACAATCATTATTTCACTTTGATTTGTCTGTCAAAACCTTGAAATAAAGACTGACCCAGTCATAAAGAATGGCCCAATCATAAAGACTGACTCAATCATAAAGACTGATCCATGATCAAGTTTAGATGAAGCTTGAGGCTCTGGTACTCTTCTCTTTGAAAAAAATGTTTGATCAAGATTGTTTGTATGACGGATACACATACGGGCGTAGATTACATGAAAAAATTGTTTGATCAAGATTGTTTTTGTGACGGATTCACACATGGGCATAGATTAGATGAAAGAAAGGACAAAGGAAAGATTGGTTTTATGACAGATGGGCGTAGATTAGATGAAAGAAAGGACAAAGGAAAGATTGTTTATATGACAGATACACATATGGGCGTAGATTAGATGAAAGAAAGGACAAAGGAAAGATTGTTTATATGACAGATACACATGGGCATAGGTTAGATGAAAGAAAGGACAAAGGAAAGATTGTTTATATGACAGATACACATGGGCATAGGATAGATGAAAGAAAGGACAAAGGAAAGATTGTTTATATGACAGATGCACATGGGCATAGGTTAGATGAAAGAAAGGACAAAGGAAAGATTGTTTATATGACAGATACACATGGGCATAGGTTAGATGAAAGAAAGGACAAAGGAAAGATTGTTTATATGACAGATACACATGGGCATAGATTAGATGAAAGAAAGGACAAAGGAAAGATTGTTTATATGACAGATACACATGGGCATAGATTAGATGAAAGAAAGGACAAAGGGGCTTTTCACCATTGTGGTGGAGATTCGAGTTTTAATGACCAGTGAGCCATTGTCTCTGAGAAGTAGGTCACAGGGTCACTGTGTCATCGTTGAAGCAGGTAGGTTCAAATAGGCGTCTGCTGGAGCATGCTCAGTTTGAAGTTGAATTTGTGCAAATACTGAAATTCCAAGAGGAAAAGTAATGAATACTGGTGCCTGTGCTTAGTGTTGTAATTTACTGCAAGGAAAATGTTTATGAAGAGCATGTAATGACCATTTTGTACAAGCACTTGTCACTTTACTGACCTTTTTTTTACAAGCACTTGTCACTTTACTCTTCCATCCCTGTCTCTATGAAAAAAAGTGAATTTGACCTTTTGATTTATCTAAAATGTAAAGAGGAAAGAAAAAGAAACAAAAAAAAAGGAAAACTGCTTTAGTAAAAAAAAAAAAAAAAGTCAGATAACTTGGAGATGCTTTTTAAAGAAGCTTTCTGTTGTGATGCCATTTAATGTACTTAATAGTAGTATGTATCAATTCTCAAGTCCTTGTTATTGCTGGAATTATTGGAAATAAAAAATGCCATGAAATTCATTTGCTTTTTGCAGAAAATATGATATTTTTGCAAAATGGTATCTGCTGAAAATGAAAATATAAAAGTACAATACCTTAAGAAAGGCTGGCAAGAATACGATACTTTTGAAAAATGGTATCTGCTGAAAATGAAAATGAAAGTACAATATGAGAAGAAAGGCCGGCAAGAGTGAAGTGTCGTCCAGGAACAGCGTGGTATGAATTATTATATTATTGTCTAGCTCGCCCATCCACCCACCCCTCCACCCATCCCTTCATCTTTTACCAAATAACTGCTGTTTTTAACATGCTTCGTTTTTATCATACCTGTAATATGACAAGCAGATCGATTCTATGTAATGCGCAGTATATTATGTAACATGACTTTTGATGGAGAAATAATGTACTTTCGACAAAATCCTTGATTCTGTGTAATTCAGTGTGGTGGTGTGTGATCACAGGAGAAGAGAACAGACTGATGTGTTGGACAGTAAAGGGAGACGTGATTGGCATCGACAGTGCTGGGCAAGGGTCTGTGTCTGAGGGAGGGGACAGCCAGGCGGTGCCCCAGCCCTTCCTCAAAGACCTGCTGCTGGGGGTGGACCTACGGCAGGCTGCCCTGGAGGACCTCCAATCCACCCACACCCTCTACAACGCCTTCCTTCACCAGATGAAGGTGGCGGCCCGTCTTCTACACCAGCACAGTGCGGCGCAAGCCATGGGCAGTCAGAATACATACCCAATCCAATGCACTGTCTCTGTCCAATCACAGGCTGCCTACTATGAGGTGAATTATTTTCTGTCAGTGGAGGTGACCAATCAGTGTGAAATTAGTTTGTCAAGGGACTGGAGCATAGTCGTCGTTTTGCGTGAAGTGATGGGTGGACATGACTCAGAGTGGGCTGCACAGTGTGACGGAGAACCGCCCTCAACTCATTCTTTTCCCTTGTCCCACGAATTAGAATCAAAACGTCGGATTCACTTCACCATTCCTATCACCTACTCCCTGGTCTGCTGCGCTTGGACAGTGGACATTTCACTGATCCTGCGCAGGCCAGACCTGCAGGACAACCTCTGTGGCCAGGAGGTGGTCAGTGACTGTGTGTTGGTGCCATTGACCACACACGTGGTGGATTTGTTTCACTTTCTCCATGTAAAGCCGGCTGGACTCTCCCCACTGCCTGTCCATCCACCACCTGGCCTGCAGAGCAAGGTGGCTGAACTGAAACACTGTGCAGACAGCAGGTGTCCTCCTGAGACAAAGTCACCAGGTCCAGTGTACAGCATATCAACACAGTGTTCAGGTGAGAGCCTTGTGTATTCAGCTTTAGTGTTCAGGTGAGAGCCTTGTGTATTCTGCTTTAGTGTTCAGGTGAGAGCCTTGTGTATTCTGCTTTAGTGTTCAGGTGAGAGCCATGTATATTCTGCTTTAGTGTTCAGGTGAGAGCCTTGTATATTCTGCTTTAGTGTTCAGGTGAGAACTGAGAGCCTTGTGTGTTCTGCATTAGTGTTCAGGTGAGAGCCTTATATATTCTGCCTTTATTGTTCAGGTGAGAGTTTTGTATATTCTGCCTTTATTATTCAGGTGAGAGCCTTGTATATTCTGCATTAGTGTTCAGGTGAGAGCTTTGTGTATTCTGCATTAGTGTTCAGGTGAGAGCTTTGTGTTAAATGCCTTTATTGTTCAGGCGAGAGCCTTGTGTTTTCTGCCTTTAATGTTCAGGTGAGAGCCTTGTATATTCTGCCTTTATTGTTCAGGTGAGAGCTTTGTGTATTCTGCCTTTATCATTCAGGTGAGAGCTTTGTGTATTCTGCCTTTATTGTTCAGGTGAGAGCTTTGTGTAATCTGTCTTTATTGTTCAGGTGAGAGCCTTGTGTATTCTGCATTAGTGTTCAGGTGAGGGCCTTGCATATTCTACCCATCTCTTCCATCCTACACAGTCAGCGCTTGTTGTACTTGGGTTGAATGAAAATGATAATCATTTGTACAATTCTGTGTTTCAAAAGGTCGGATTACATAGAAAAGAAAATTCTTGTTTTAAAATTTTGTAAAAACTAAAATATGTGTTGCATTAGAATCAGTATGATGACTCCTCAGTTGGATTTATATTTTTGTCAAAATTTTGTTCAACAAAAATGTTATTCACTAACAGATAATGCTTGTGTGTTTTTAATGGGCACACATAATGAAAAACTTGAATGATTGACATTAACATTGTACACAGACATCATACAATGTTATAAAACATGCTACAGAACTTCTCGTCAGAAATTCAGCAAATCATGACATTTGAAGAAAGTAAATACACAGACATATTTCAGTGTGACGGACCATTTTTTTCTGGTCCCAAATTGTGGGACAAGTTTAAAGTGGCGTAAGTTTGCCTGTTCACCGGTTCACCTGTTTACCTGACAGCTGCTCACCCACGTTAGATGTCAGTCAGGTGAGCGAGGATTTTCTCTCAGTCTCTGTAGATCTGCTACCTAGAAACATCACAAGGTGCCAAAGAGAGACTGGAAGCCTAGTTTTTGTGGTAATCAGTTCCCCAGGTGTCGGTGAGGCCCCTTAGTCTGGCCTGGAACTGATTGCCACCAGGTGTGGGGGTGCAGCCCGTGCCCCAGCCGCTGTCTCCGTCCAGATGACCTAAAGAGGCTGACCATCAGGTCAGTAGAAGACATGTGATAAAGGGCCTCAGGATTCTCCATCATGACGACTTGGAGAAGTTGACCACCAGATCGGTGGTTTAATGTGTGTTTTTTTCTGCTGTGTGGGTGTTCCCAGGAGGACTCGACAAACTACATCCGTGAGCAGCTCTGCCTACTGTGTGAAGACTGGATAAGGAAAGAAGTGGAAAACAATATTACATTCATCATTTCCCAAAATAACTAACTTTGATGTAATATTGTTTTCCACTTCCTTCTTTATCCAGGTGATTGCCTTCTTTTCCACATTCCCTTTTTTTTTTTCTCTGTGGTCTTCTTAAGATCCACAGCGTTTGCCGTGCTGTGCGACCTGTGACGGAGGGGAATGAGATCCTGGTGATTGAGAGGGCAGGTGTTCTCAACACATCCCTTTGGCTCAGACCTCTTCTAGACAGGAGGTACACTCTGGCCCAGGTGTATCAGTCAGCTACCCCTGCATGGGGCTGGGTCAAGATGGCCGTTTCCCAGCTGACTAAATTAACCCCTGCAGTGCTCAGCTCTCAGTCCCCGGGAGTTGAGCATGATCGGAGGGATAATGTTACTGGGCTCTTGTTCGTCGTATCCATTCTCTCCCAAAGCCTGGAAGGGGTCAAGACAGTGACTTCTTGGCCCTGGCCCCTTAGTTGGATTCCATGGTGGGTGAGTAACGGAGAGATGAAATTAAGAACAACAAAGAAATGGCTTCTTCACCTAAAATCCCCCACCCTCCACCCCCACCCCCCAAAGAAATGAAAAGTCAATTCCAACTTGAAAAGAATGGCACAGGAGTCTGATGTGGACTCTGATTCTGAAACCGAAACAAGAAAACTGAATGGATTCCCGATCTCTGCGTGAAGCCCATTTGCCATTCAGAAACGCTCCCAAGGAATTGGAAGAGATCCACAGTCCTTAAAGCAACTAAGAAATGGTGCCTTCCTCGTCCAGTGCAAATCTAAGAGACAGTCCGAGCAGCTGCGGAAAGTCACAAAACTGGTAGACAGAGAGATCCTGGTGACTCACTATAAACAGCTGAATTCCTCCAAGGGAGTCATTCGATGTCCGGATCTGAGAGGCGTCTCGGAGACGGAAATCAAAACAGAACTAGCATCCCAAGGTGTGATAGACGTACATAGGGTGACAGTTTGCAAAGGAACAGAAACACCAACACCCTCTTTCTGACATTTTACACCCCTTCATTGCCACAAGTCATCAAAGCGGGTTATTTGAATATCTGTATTCAAAGGTACATTCCGTCTCCGATGCGGTGCTTCAAGTGCCAGAAGTTTGGGCATGTCAAAGATCGCTGTTCTGGGGAGGAGGTGTGTGGTGTTCGCTGCGAAGTAACCCATGATAGGCCATGTAAAGATCCGGCTCATTGTGCAAAGTGCATTGGTGACCACCCCTCCACTTCACACAGCTGCTCAGTTTGGATCCGGGAAGCTAACATACAAAAAGTTAAAAGGGAAAATAAAATGTCATATTTCGAGGCACAGAAGCAGGTCCTTGTTAGTCAGTCTTCTTCAGTTTCTTTGTATGCTTAGGCTGTGAAGAAAGTTTCTACACGTTCTCTTTGCTGTCAAACCAGTGAGTTTATTTTTTCTAAAATATTGCAGGGAAAAGTGTCAAGCCCCATTGAAGGCAAGTTCACTACCTCCCAATCCAAAGTGGAAGCCCCTGGCAGGGGCAATAAATCCTCCACTTCTCAGACTGTCCAGTAGTCTAATCCATCTGCTGCTGGGCAGACTAAAAAATGCAGCCCTCCCACCTCGAACTTCCCAGAGCAGTGCCCATTAGGGCTGGGATATCGTCGCAAAAACGTATCGATATTATCGCGATATTTTTTGGCCGTATCGATATTTTCAAACGATATATCGGCAAATTTCAAATACCTTCCTTCATGATGAATGTTACAGCTAAAAGCATCAAATACATGTCTACATAGAGACAGAAACAAAATATAGTGGTGGCACTATTTTATTCCAAGTGTACAAACACAAATGAGTGAATGACTAGAAATAAAACGTTTATTCTGTGCGTGTATACTATACCCGTCGTAATTAGTACACATCAAAAACGAATTAATAAATAAAAAAAATGCACCATTGCAAGTAAGATCATTTCAAAGATGTTATACATGTACAAAACTACAAACTAGTAGAAACACCTGTACATATGCGCAGTCATACATTCACGGCATTAACTGAGATCACTAGGTAATTAAACACTGAAGTAATTGAGAATCAATAAAGTACAACAGTGGGGAAAAAGGAATGTCGTCATTCAATAAATGCAAAAATTACAAGCAAACCAATTATTCAACTTTCTTAAATTTAAGATCGGACAGTTAAAAGTTAAAATTGTTGGAATAATTCATAGAAAAATGGTACTTTTGTGTTTTCCTATGGTCAAAAATAAATATAACAAAAATCTTTTAATCTTTTCAAACAAATTTTTACAAAAAAGCATGCGAACAAAACAAAAAAAAAACAAAAAAAACAACAAAAAACAAAAAAAACAGAAAAAAAAAAAAAAAAGACAACATAGAAAACAGCACTGTCTACAGAAAAGATTCAAAAGAAGTGTTAAAAATTGCATTATAAAGTTAGATGCTCTAACTTGCAGTTAAAGATATTACACTCACTTGCTCGACTTTTCCGATATCTGCAAGCACCTTGGTTTTCAGTTCATCATACATGGAGGGGATGGCAGTTTTCGAGAAGTAGCTGCGCGATGGTGTCTGGTAACGCTCATCCATGGTTGCAAGTAAACTGCGAAAGTGCGGGCTTTCGACAAGACTGTATGGTCGCATGTCCTTCACCAGAAACCGCGCAATTTCAGTCGTAATTGCCTGGGCTCTCGCCGATTGCAGAGGGTACTTCGTCTTTTTCTCTTGTGCAGCAAGAACACCCTGCAGCGTCTGTTGTTTCTGCCGCGTCTGCTGCCGCCTTTCTGATGGACCTGCTTCAATAGTAGGGTCAGTTGTAGCTTGGACAGTGGTGCGGGATGATAAAAGTTGTGGATGGACTCGACGAATGTGGGTCATCATATTGGTTGTACAACCCGACGTTTTCACAACAGTATTGCATGTTAAGCACACAGCTGTCTTTTCCACAATTGTTCCGTCCGCTTTGCGTTTTCGAAGTCCAAAGTGACGCCATACGTCAGCTTTTCCTTTAGTATTTGCCACAATTGTGTACTCCTCCATCTTCTGGTCCTCTCGCACTTCTCGAAATATCAGCTGACAAGAGAAGATAGCTGTCACATACGCCTACACGAAGTCCGTGCAGTTCGCAGAAGAGCCCACAAATTCTTAGAAACAGTGCTTTCGGTTCTAGTTTCGGTTTTGCTTCTGTTATGGTATATCGGGTCGCCGCAACCCGTATCGATATATCGTATCGTGGCATGTCCATACCGATATTTTACTACATATCGATATTATCGCCCAGCCCTAGTGCCCATGCAGGCAAGGGAGTTCAAGCAAGTGTGGAGATTAAAAGGCGACCTCCACCGTCTCCAAAACGTAAACTGTCTCCACCTGCGGGCAAGTCTGCCGGCAAGTCTGGAGAACAAACCAAACCTGGTGATCAGTGTGAAGAAAGGCAGTGATGACTGGTGTGGTGATCAGTGTGAAGAATGGCAGTGATGACTGGTGTGGTGTGGTGATCAGTGTGAAGAAAGGCAGTGGTGACTGGTGTGGTGTGGTGATTAGTGTGAAGAAAAGCAGTGATGACTGGTGTGGTGATCAGTGTGAAGAATGGCAGTGATGACTGGTGTGGTGTGGTGATCAGTGTGAAGAAAGGCAGTGGTGACTGGTGTGGTGTGGTGATCAGTGTGAAGAAAGGCAGTGATGACTGGTGTGGTGGTCAGTGTGAAAAAAGGCAGTGGTGACTGGTGTGGTGATCAGTGTGAAGAAAGGCAGTGATGACTGGTGTGGTGTGGTGATCAGTGTGAAGAAAGGCAGTGATGACTGGTGTGGTGATCGGTGTGAAGAAAGGCAGTGGTGACTGGTGTGGTGATCAGTGTGAAGAAAGGCAGTGATGACTGGTGTGGTGATCAGTGTGAAGAAAGGCAGTGGTGACTGGTGTGGTGATCAGTGTGAAGAAAAGCAGTGATGACTGGTGTGGTGTGGTGATCAGTGTGAAGAAAGGCAGTGATGACTGGTGTGGTGGTCAGTGTGAAGAATGGCAGTGATGACTGGTGTGGTGTGGTGATCAGTGTGAAGAAAGGCAGTGATGACTGGTGTGGTGTGGTGATCAGTGTGAAGAAAGGCAGTGATGACTGGTGTGGTGTGGTGATCAGTGTGAAGAAAGGCAGTGATGACTGGTGTGGTGTGGTGATCAGTGTGAAGAAAGGCAGTGATGACTGGTGTGGTGTGGTGATCAGTGTGAAGAAAGGCAGTGATGACTGGTGTCCCCTTGTTCCAGCACCATCAGTGGCTGTCTGTCCCACACCCGTGGAAACGCTGCGCAGGCTGTTGAGGGACAGCCAGGTGAGGCCGGAAGTGCTGACTCATCCGTCATGCAGTCTGCAGTCCCCCTGTGGGTCTGGGCTAACGCTGTCTGTGGACACAGCATCTCCACCACAGCCCTTCCCCGTGGACAATAGTCCCCACCACCATCACACCGTCCTCATCAAGTCGCCTGACATCTCCATGCTGGCTAGGGCTCGATGGGCATTGAGCAGAAAATTGCAGGTACTACATCACACACACCTGGACACTTGGCAAGTATTGACCAGAAAACTGTATGAGCAACATTAGACATTTCTGTACACTTTATACAGGTAATAAGCAGAAAACTGCAGGTATGACGTCAGACATAACCTGGACACTCAGCAAGTATTGACCAGAAAACTGTGTGTACAAAATCCGACATTTCTACACATTTTATACAGGTAATGAGCAGAAAACTGCAGGTATAACGTCAGACATAACGTGGACACACAGCAGGTATTGACCAGGAAACTGTATGTACAACATTCAATGTTTTTGTGCACTTGACAGATAGCAGAAATCTGTACAAGGTCAGAGATTTCTGTACACTTAACGCGTAGTGAGCAGAAAACTGTACAACATTAGACATATCTGTACACTTAACACGTAGTGAGCAGAAAACTATGTACATCAGATAATTCTGTTTAACAACCGACTTTTCCAAACACCGGACAGGTAGTAAGCAGAAAATTGCGAATACAACATCACATAATTCTGTACACATGACAGGCATTTCTGTTGTCACACACTACATTTGTAACACTCCATCACACACTGACTGGGCATGTTTACTCCATACCAACGCATCTACTCCATGTAACACTCCATCACACACAGGGCATGTTCACTCCATACTAACGCATCTACTCCATGTAACACTCAGTCACACACAGGGCATGTTTACTCCATAGTCCATACCAACGCATCTACTCCATGTAACACTCCATCACACACAGGGCATGTTCACTCCATACCAACGCATCTACTCCATGTAACACTCCATTACACACAGGGCATGTTCACTCCATACCAACGCATCTACTCTATTCATCCAAAGGAGAGACTGGGGAGACAAAAGTTCACTTTTTTAAGCTCCTTTTACCAAAATTGTCAACGCAACAAAGAATTTTCACTATACATGCACAAAATTTTTTATTCGTACGCATACACAGAACTTTTTAATTCACTACATAAGTAGCTGCATAAGACCATAGAGGCAGCTCATTTTTTTTCTTTCTTTAGAACAAAAACCACATACAGATATTACACTGCTTGTTCTTCAGTCAAGTACTACATTTCTCATCATCTCCACTTTCAAACATAAAAGAGTTGCTTGGGAAAAGTTCTTACTTACTTACTTAGACTTAGATGCTCCCACGTCTTGCGACGCATGAAGCAGTCAAGTCACTCCATTGTGCACAGTCCTCAGCCAGTCTGCTGGTGTCACTCCATCCTCTGTCAACAAGTCTGAGGTCTCTCTCCACTGTCTGTCGCCAGCTCATCCTGGGTCATCCTCTTTTTGTCTGGCTGGTGGGTCCCATTTAATGTGCTGGTTTACAGGTCTTGATGAGGGTAATCTCAAGACATGATCCAGCCAGCAGAGGCACACCATCTGCAGATGATGGAAAAGTTCTCTTTGTAAAAAATTCCCCCATTGGGAATTAAGTTTCCAGGCGAAAGGAACCTGTCACCAAGGGTTGGATGCTGAGGTTTTCTGAAAAGATATCCTAAGTCCTAATGTTACTTTTGGAACATGTAGGTTTGAAATGATTTTTTTTTGGTTAGACATTAAACACAACACGGTAATAAATATACTCATGAATTTATTAATATTTTTTTTGGTTAGACATTAAACGCAACACAGTAATAAATATACTCACGAATTTGTGGTATTCTGCCTCCAGCACATGCCTACCTACAGGTGGGGATACAAAGTGAAATCTTTACAAAAATATTAATCTCAAAAAACGATTTGTATTATTTCTTTTAAAACCAATTACACGTTTTCACAAAATGCTTCTCATTACATGATGTCGTTTTATTTTTTCAACCAATTTCAGGTTTTCAAAAAATGCTTCTCGTTACACAATGTCGTTTATTTCTTCTTTTTTTTTTCCATTAATCACATCAGTCGTCTACATTTACTTATTAATGATTTTTCTTTTTGTATTTATTATTCCCCAACTGGCCACTTGTCCATAGGAAATCAATGTTCTAACCGACACAATCCCTAGCAGACTTCTGTCTCCACTACATAAAAAATCAACCACTCCCTGGTGGCACGGAAAACTAGGTTTTCCTTTTACAACCCCCTAGGTTGAAAATAAACTACCAGCTTGGCCCAAGCCAAGCTCCCTTTCTTCCTGTCTGGCAATTCCAGGTCTGCAGCACAAATTGGGAACACACCCGTCCTACAAAACAGGGAGCACCTCTCACTAATCACGTGCCTCAGCATCCAATCAACGACAAGAAAAGGTTAGGGGTTCAAACACTGTTTACATGTGGTGTTGTCTTTGCGTCAGTATACTATACCTGACAGATATTTCTGTACACCTGACAGTCATTTCTGTGCACCTGACAGACATTTCTGTACACCTGACAGACATTTCTGTACACCTGAGAGGCATTTTTGTACACCTGACAGCCATTTCTGTACAGCTGACACACATTCCTGTACACCTGGCAGGCAATTCTGTACACCTGACAGACATTTCTGTACACCTGACAGACATTTCTGTACACATGACAGGCAATTCTGTATACTGACAGGGAATCATGTTCACCTGACAGGTATTTATAATCTGACAGGCATTTCTGTACTCCTGACAGACATTTTTGTACACCTGGCAGACATTTCTGTACACCTGACAGGCATTTCTTGCTGCCCGGAAATACAACTGCCATAATCTGAAAATCAAATTTTACAGGAGATGAAAAAAAATGATTATTTTAATTTTTATTTCATTTTTTAATGAACGTTTTTTGTAACAAATCATTTTCCAAACACACATACATTACAAACAAATTATAAATAAAACAATTGATTACAAAACAAAAAACAACAACAAAAAAGGCAATCGAACAATCTAACATCCATGTACACAAAGCAAAAGGGGGACGGGGGGGAGGTGGCAAGGGTAGGGGATGGGGTGGGGTCCATTAACATTCTCATATTAAACTCAAATCAAACATGATTATAAACAAATATTCGACCATTTTCAAAAACACACAATTGGGAGTAAATCTTGATGAATGTGGTAGTTTACAGATGAAATACATATGTTCTGTTTTGAACTCTAACGTTCAAACTAATCGAGAGTCGAATTGTACAAAAGCCAAGTTTGTTCAAATTGTGCACAAGTTCCATTTATGATTGCTATGTGACATTCTAAGTCATATGTGTCTCTCAATTATGTAACAAAGGTTGTGCATTTAGCAATTTACATTTGTAGTTGTAAAATTTCTAATAAAATGATGAAATCAAAAAGTGTCTGTCCATATATTCTGCTTTACACCAGACAGTACAAGTTCCTCATCAATCACAAAATTATGACAATGTGAACATTTCCGAGTCACCAACTGCTGAAAATTCGTCCAAAATTGTTGTGTAATATGACAGTCAAACAGCATATGAGAAATTGTCTGCTCCTCTTGCTCACAAAAATTACATATAGAAGAGTTTACTAAACGATGCAGGAACAAGAATCTCTGGGTTGGAAATAATTGATGTAGCAGTCTGATTTGAAACCATCTCATTTACACATCACTAGATATTCTACAACACTGTGAGAAAATGTCTTTCCAGATTAGATCCTCAAACCAATTATTCCAATTGGAAACAGCAGTAAGGGTGATTCCGTTTTCATTCAACATATTTTGTATGAATTTACTACCTTTCTTAATACAGAACCAAGTTTTTTTCTCTAAGGTTTTATACCTGTTAGTCAAAACTATGTTTAGCTTTTGACGATATGCTGGCAGTGCATTCAAAACGCCTTCGTATAATAAAAAGTTTGTTCTAACATTGGGAAAACTAATAAAAAAATTCATTGTAAGTCATGGAGCTACCATCCATATTTATCAACTGTTTCACGAAGAAGATATTATGATTACACCATTCTTGTAAGTACACCACCTTTCGATCTCTCAGTACATAAACATTGTATTGAATACACTCTGCCATGAACTCATGAACTGTCATTGGGCAGGATTTCAGAGAGAGTTGTTAGTAATGCTTCATTATATCTTCATGGGTGAAACTTCTTCTGTCTGAGGACAGAATCCGTTTTATGAAATTATTCGAGATGGAATTTTCCGTTTTTCATAAATCTGAAAGAAAAAAAAAAGAAGTTTTTCAAAACAGTCTCAAAAATGGCGCAAATTACGTATCGAGTGTCTTACGGAAGTGCCGAAGCGGAAGTACTCTTTATTTTAGGGAACAAAGTTAAAGCACCATTTGCCGAAATCTAGATTTCGAGTTTGGAGTTCGTTGGAAACCGTGAGAATGTCCTATCTTAAAGAAGGTGATTCAGTTGAGGAGATCGACGCTGGCATCACTAATAAGTAGCGATGGGCTTGGCTGAACGAAATAGATGATGAAAAACGACAACATCGTGTTTGGTGTTTGAAAACGAACAAACCTGGTGTAGCATTTTTGCCGCTTGTGCAACTCGGACCTCAAGTATGGATCCAGTGGAAAATCTCGGCTAGCAAAGCACGCCAGAAGTCTGGACCATATTAAAAGTGTGAAGGTAAGAATTTCAATCAAATCTTTTTCAGCAGCCCTCCATGCCCCCCCCCCCCCCCCATCCCCCCTAGTGACACACACGCACACACACACACACACACACACACACACACACAAAGATGTATGTAAGGCAGAGAGAGAGAGAGAGACATAATAGTATGAAAAAAATATTTAATGAAAGAAAAAAAAAAATGAAAGAAAAATAAACATGAGGGTTAGTTTTCTGGAAAAAAGGATGGGGAAAACTACTAAAGGTTCTATTTCTTCCGCGTAATAAAATGGGTTAGTTTTGGAAGTACAGTGGAAACTCTCTATTAAGACCTTAGAAAATGCACAGATTTGTGATCTTGATACCACTGCCCATCTATGTCCAAGGCACCAACCAAGCTGTTTTTTGGGGGGTAAGTTTTTTTCTTCCTTTTTTTTTTTTTAAATTTAAAAGGATAACTTTTGTTCACATATAAGCAATAAATATGTGTTTCAAACAAGGCCTCAGTTCCAAATTTCTTTTCACCAGAGGCCACGAAAACTATCTGAATTTTTCAAAAAATCAATTTCGGCCGGGGGGCTTTGCCCCCCTGGACCCCACCAGGGGCCTAGGCAGCCCCTGGACCCTGGCCTTTCACTTTTTCAAATTTTTTCCAGTTTCACCCATGCTTATCCAGAACAAATTATCAACTTTCCTTAAAACCACATTTGCATACTTAGCACCAAATGTCTCAACTTTGCTAACTCTGGGAACATATTAAATGTAAAATCCTTCCATTCAGTTCATCCAAAAGTCTTGTCAGCCAGCCTATTTTCATGGAGGCCAAAAATCTAACATTTGCCATTCTCAATCCTCCTTCACTGTATTGTTTAAAGACTACAGTTGTCTTAATCATGCTTTGCTTCCCATTCTACAAAAATATCAATTTGGAAATAGAACTGCCGTAAGTCTGAAAATCAAATTTACAGGAGATGAAAAAAACTGATTATTTAACCCCACAGGATATACTGCAGGCTGAGTTATGGTACAAGTATTTTGATTACAGCATGTTTGTTTTTAGGATAATGTGATTGGGACTTGCTACGTTATGCCCCTTGCCCCGCTCTTATAGTACACCAAAAATCTCAGAAATGCAAAAAATTTGAGTTACGGCAGTTGTATTTCTGGGCAGCATTCTGTAGACCTGACAGCCATTTCAGTACACGCGACAGACATTTCTGTATACCTGACAGACATTTGTGTACACATGACAGGCAATTCTGCACACTGACAGGGAATCCTGTACACCTGACAGGTATTTATGTACATCTGACAGGCATTTCTGTACACCTGATGGACATTTGTGTACACGTGACAGGCAATTCTGTACACTGACAGGGAATCCAGTACACCTGACAGGTATTCATGTACATCTGAAAGGCATTCCTGTACACCTGAGAGACAATCAGTTCTGTATTCCTGACTGTTGCCTGATGAACCAACCCGTCAAGAT
This sequence comes from Conus canariensis, assembly GCA_033310375.1. Lineage (NCBI taxonomy): Eukaryota > Metazoa > Mollusca > Gastropoda > Neogastropoda > Conidae > Conus > Conus canariensis. The sequence continues at coordinate 102,253 of CM065724.1, forward strand.
TTTTTGTTTGTTGTTTTTTGTTTGTTTGGTTTGTTTTGTTTTCTTTTGTTTTGTTTGTATGTTTTTTTTCTAAGAAAGCATTTCCTTAGATGCTGAGGGAATGGATCATTTCAAAGTGCACGGACCAAATAAGACTGTATTCTTTCAGTTTCATAGACCATTACGCTGATGACTATCGGGTCCTATGGCAGACATTATTCCTTAGACCCACACTCAGCTTTCAACACTGATGACAGTGACGTCCCTATAGTATTCCTCAGACCCACACACAGAATTCAACACTGATGACAGTGAGGTCCCTATAGTATTCCTTCAGACCCACACACAGCTTTCAACACTGATGACAGTAAGGTCTCTATAGTATTCCTTCAGACCCACACAGAATTCAACACTGATGACAGTGAGGTCCCTATAGTATTCCTCAGACCCACACACAGAATTCAACACTGATGACAGTGAGGTCCCTATAGTATTCGTTCAGACCCACACACAGCTTTCAACACTGATGACAGTGAGGTCCCTATAGTATTCTTTCGGACCCACACAGAATTCAACACTGATGACAGTGAGGTCCCTATAGTATTCCTCAGACCCACACACAGAATTCAACACTGATGACAGTGAGGTCCCTATAGTATTCCTTCAGACCCACACAGAATTCAACACTGATGACAGTGAGGTCCCTATAGTATTCTTCAGACCCACACACAGCATTCAACACTGATGACAGTGAGGTCCCTATAGTATTCCGACCCACACACAGAATTCAACACTGATGACAGTGAGGTCCCCATAGTATTCCTTCAGACCCACACACAGCATTCAACACTGATGACAGTGAGGTCCCTATAGTATTCTTTCAGACACACACAGCATTTAACACTGATGACAGTGAGGTCCCTGTAGTATTCCTTCAGACACACACAGCATTCAACACTGATGACAGTGAGGTCCCTATAGTATTCCTTCAGACCCACACACAGCATTCAACACTGATGACAGTGAGATCCCTATAGTATTCCTTCAGACACGCACAGCTTTCAACACTGATGACAGTGAGGTCTCTATAGTATTCCTCAGACACGCACAGCATTCAACACTGATGACGGTGAGGTCCCTATAGTATTCCTTCAGACACGCACAGCATTCAACACTGATGACAGTGAGGTCCCTATAGTATTCCTTCAGACCCACACAGCATTTAACACTGATGACGGTGAGGTCCCTTTAGTATTCCTTCAGACCCACACAACATTCAACACTGATGACGGTGAGGTCCCTATAGTATTCCTTCAGACACACACAGCATTCAACACTGATGACAGTGAGGTCCCTATAGTATTCCTTCAGACACACACAGCATTCAACACTGATGACAGTGAGGTCTCTATAGTATTCCTCAGACACGCACAGCATTCAACACTGATGATAGTGATGTCCCTATAGTATTCCTTCAGACACGCACAGCATTAAACACTGATGACAGTGAGGTCCCTATAGTATTCCCTCAGACCCACACAGCATTTAACACTGATGACAGTGAGGTCCCTTTAGTATTCCTTCAGACACACACAACATTCAACACTGATGACAGTGAGGTCCCTATAGTATTCCTTCAGACACACAGCATTCAACACTGATGACAGTGAGGTCTCTATAGTATTCCTTCAGACCCACACAGCATTCAACACTGATGACAGTGAGGTCCCTATAGTATTTCTTCAGACCCACACATCAGTTAACACTGATGACAGTGAGGTCCCTATAGTATTCCTTCAGACACACACAGCATTTAACACTGATGACAGTGAGGTCCCTTTAGTATTCCTTCAGACACACACAGCATTCAACACTGATGACAGTGAGGTCCCTGTAGTATTCCTTCAGACACACATCAGTTAACACTGATGACAGTGAGGTCCCTATAGTATTCCTTCAGACACACACAGCATTTAACACTGATGACAGTGAGGTCCCTTTAGTATTCCTTCAGACACACAGCATTCAACACTGATGACAGTGAGGTCCCTATAGTATTCCTTCAGACCCACACACAGCATTCAACACTGATGACGGTGAGGTCCCTATAGTATTCCTTCAGACCCACACACAGCATTCAAGACCAGTGACACTATTAGTCCTTTATTGAGGACGTAATTTTATTCCTGTAGAAGCTGTGTGCATTTGTGGAGGACACCTGTTATTCTGTATACTTTTGATTTGAGGACCCACCTGTAATCCTGTGCACAACACTTAAGAACTTTATTGGGGATCCACCTTTAATCCTGTATAGACTAGAGGGCCTTTATTGAGGACCCACCTGTGATCCTGTATACGCTACTGATTTTATTTAGAACCCACCTACAATCCTGTGTATATTATAGATCTTTTTTGAAGTCCCTCTTGTATACAATATGAATCTTTATTGGTAACCTTCTTGTTACCATGTATACTACAGACTTCGTAATGAAGGACCGTTCTGTAATCCCACTGGTATGCAGTGTGCCTGAAAGAAAGCAGGTGGCCTAAAGAGAACACAGGCTAGTGTGCAAGCATTGAGTGATGTGTACACAACTTGAAATTAGTTCGTATTAAACTTCTAAACTTGAAATTAGTTTGTTTCAGATGGACATGTCCACAGGTGGTCAGCTAACTGTGGGTGATGATGACCTTGTTCAGGTGACCATGGACATGTTAGTGTTGGAGTGCACAGGTCTACATGTGGTCAGCTAACTGTGGGTGATGACCTTGTTCAGGTGACTATGGACATGTCAGTGTTTGGTTGTACAGGTCCACAGGTGGTCAGCTAACTGTGGGTGATGACCTGTTTCAGGTCCTGGACAACCACCACAGAGAGGTGACAGTGGAGGAGGTCAGAAAACTGATTCAGAGGACAGAGGTAGGTGTGAAAAAATTGGAACCAATCAGTGACAGAATAGAAACAACACATTTGGAACCAGTCTGTGGGAATAGAAACAATACATTTGGAACCAGTCTGTGAGAATAGAAACAATACATTTGGAACCAGTCTGTGAGAATAGAAACAATACATTTGGAACCCGTCTGTGAGAACAGAAACAATACATTTGGACCAGCCGCCGTGGTGAAGTGGTTAGCGTCGCGGACTCCCAGCTGGAAGGTCGTGGGTTCGAATCCCATCAGAGTCATGTGGGTTTTTCTGCCCCGACCAGCTCCTACCCAGAGTTGAGTTTGCTGCAGACTCAGTTGGGAAGACTGGGACCACACAGTCAAGTTTCATCCACTTAATGGATGTGTTTCTGAGAGTGTTGCTCAAATTTCCTGACCAACACTGCAGGTGCCTGTATCTCTTGGGCCTGGTTGACACCGGGATATATTATGAAAGGAAGCGTGGAGTACAGCCCTGTCATGTAGTCTCAGACCGAAATGGAAATCTGTAGCATCATCTTAATCATCCTCATTCTCATCGATCAGCATAAAAGGAAAAAAAGTCTCGAATTCTGTGGCCCTTCATGCCCTGCCTCATGGTGACCTCAATTTCGTGGAGAGGTCACCATGAGACAGGGCATGAAGGGCCACAGAATTTCAGACTTTTTTTTTTTTTAATGCTGATTAGAGATATAGGCACCTGCAGTGCTGGTCAGGAAATTTGAGCAACACTCTCAGAAACACATCCATTAAGTGGATGAAACTTGACTGTGTGGTCCCAGTCTTCCCAACTGAGTCCGCAGCAAACTCAACTCTGGGTAGAAGCCGGTCAGGGCAGAAAAACCCACATGACTCTGATGGGATTTGAACCCACGACCTCCCAGCTGGGAGTCCGCGATGCTAACCACTTTGCCACGGCGGCTGGTAGTAATTGCAATTTCATCTTCTTATTGGTTTCATTTATGTTTTCTTCAACCTTTTCTGTATTTGTAAGCGCTTCAGGCTTATGATGTAAGATTAAGTGCCATAAATAATCATTATTATGTATAACATCTATGTGCTTTGTGTCTTATCAGACGGTGTGTGTGATGTATGACATATGTGTGCTTTGTGTCTTATCATACGGTGTGTGTGATGTATGACATGTATGTGGTTTGTGTGTTATATGGTCATATGATGGTGTGTGTGATTTATGAGGTGTGCGCTTTGTGTGTTATCATACGGTGTGTGTGTGATGTATCACATGTATGTGGTTGTATGTTACCATACGGTGTGTGTGATGTATGACATATGTGGTTTGTGTGTAAATTGTAATCATATGGTGTGTGACATGTTTGTGGTTTGTGTGTTATATGATCATATGGTGTGTGTGATGTATGACGTGCGTGCTTTGTGTGTTACACTGTGTGTGATGTATCACATGTATGTGGTTTGTGTGTTACATAACGGTGTGTGTGATGCATGACATGTATGTGCTTTCTGTGTTATACGGTGTGTGTGATGCATGACATGTATGTGGTTTGTGTGTAAACTGTAATCATACGATGTGTGACATGTATGTAGTTTGTGTGTTATATGATCATACGGTCTGTGTGATGTATGACGTGTGCTGTTTGTGTTTCAGTCATGTCAGCAGCAGTGTGTTATATGATCATATGGTCTGTGTGATGTATGACGTGTGCTGTTTGTGTTTCAGTCATGTCAGCAGCAGTTGCAAGGCATTCAGGACAAGTGGAAAAAGGGAAACTTCACTGCCCAAGACACATTGGCCGAACTTTGTACCCTGTATGAAACAGTACATAATGATTTATTCTAAGGGGCCTACGAATTGTGCATTATCTATGAAACGAAGGGAAACCACACCGCCAAGGATACATTGGCCAAACTGTGTACCCTGTATGAAGTGATACCGAATGAGGTGTAAAGGACAAATGCATTGTGTGTTGCCCATGAAACAAAGTTGTTGGCTACCACAGACGATCCTTAGTTTACTACCAAATTAGTTGCATGCTATCGAGTTATGCAGTCATCAGCATGGACTCAAGGACTATGGGATCAAATCAGTGTCACATGTTACTTTTGTCTGCCAGTTATACTGCAAAAGCAGAAAAAGACAGGAGGGGAGATGGATGTCTGCCAGTTATAAAGCAGAAAAAAAGACAGGAGGGGAGATGGAGACATGGTGGGAACACAGCCGGGTAGCACCTCCTGACCTGCACAGTCCTCTGGGAGCACCTCCTTACCTGCACAGTCCTCGGGGTGCACCACCTGACCTGCACATTCCTCTGGGAGCACCTCCTTACCTGCACAGTCCTCTGGGAGCACCTTCTTACCTGCACAGTCCTCTGATAGCACCTCCTTACCTGCACAGTCCTCTGGGAGCACCTCCTTACCTGCGGAGCACCTACTTACCTGCACAGTCCTCTGGGAGCACCTCCTTACCTGCACAGTCCTCTGGGAGCACCTCCTTACCTGCACAGTCCTCTGGGAGCACCTCCTTACCTGCACAGTCCTCTGGGAGCACCTCCTTACCTGCACAGTCCTCTGGGAGCACCTCCTTACCTGCACAGTCTTCTGGAGCACTCCTTACCTGCACAGTCCTCTGGGAGCACCTCCTTACCTGCACAGTCCTCTGGAAGTGGCTCCTTACTGCAGTCCTTGGGAGTGGCTCCTTACTGCACAGTCCCTCTGGGAGTGGCTCCTTACCTGCACAGTCCTTTGGGAGGCTTCCTTACATGCGCAGTACTCTGGGAGCTCTCTTACCTGCACAGTCCTCTGGGAGTGGCTCCTTACCTGCACAGTCCTCTGGGAGGGCTCCTTACCTGCACAGTCCTCTGGGAGCGGCTCCTTACTGCAAGTCCTCTGGGAGCACCTCCTTACCTGCACAGTCCTCTGGGAGTGTCTATCTGCATCCTCTGGGAGCACCTCCTTACCTGCACAGTCCTCTGGGAGCACCTCCTTACTCGGAGCACTACTACTGCACAGTCCTCTGGGAGCACCTCCTTACCTGCACAGTCCTCTGGGAGCACCTCCTTACCTGCACAGTCCTCTGGGAGCACCTCCTTACCTGCACAGTCCTCTGGGAGCCCCCCTTACCTGCACAGTCCTCTTGGAGCACCACCTTATCTGCACAGTCCTCTGGGAGTGGCTCCTCACCTGCACAGTCCTCTGGGAGTGGCTCCTTACCTGCACAGTCCTCTGGGAGTTGCTCCTTACCTGCACAGTCCTCTGGGAGTGGCTCCTCACCTGCAGTCCTCTGGGAGTGGTGACCTACTGGAAGGGGATTGTTGTTCTCTTCACAAAGAAAGGACAGTCACTAGCAACCCAGTGAAAAACCTGTGGACCCTGACTCTGCCTTTTCTGATTCATAGAAAAAACAAAAACAGATCTTAACTTCTGGAGAAGGTAAGAGAGAACTGAAAACAAGGGTTGTTTTCCATGAACATGACAGACAGCACATTGCTCAGAGTTTTCCATGAACATGATAGACAGCACATCGCTCAGTGCATTCCATGAACATGACAGACAGCACATCGATCAGTGTTTTCCATGAACATGATAGAGACAGCACATCACTCAGTGCATTCCATGAACATGACAGACACCACATCAATCAGTGTTTTCCATGAACATGATAGAGACAGCACATCACTCGGTGCATTCCATGAACATGACAGACACCACATCACTCGGTGCATTCTTAACATGACAGAGACAGCACCTCACTCAGTACTTTCCATGAACATGATAGAGACAGCACATTGCTCAGTGCTTTCCATGAACATGATAGAGACAGCACCTCACTCAGTACTTTCCATGAACATGATAGAGACAGCACATTGCTCAGTGCTTTCCATGAACATGATAGAGACACCACATCGCTCAGTACTTTCCATGAACATGATAGACAGCACATCACTCAGTGCATTCCATGAACATGACAAACAGCACATCACTCAGTGCATTCCATGAACATGACAGAGACAGCATCTCACTCAGTGCATTCCATGAACATGATAGAGACAGCACATTGCTCAGTGCTTTCCATGAACATGATAGAGACAGCACATCACTCGGTGCATTCCATGAACATGACAGACAGCACATCACTCGGTGCATTCTTAACATGACAGAGACAGCACCTCACTCAGTACTTTCCATGAACATGATAGAGACAGCACATTGCTCAGTGCTTTCCATAAACATGATGGAGACAGCACATCGCTCAGTACTTTGCATGAGCATAACAGACAGCACATCACTCAGTGCATTCCATGAACATGACGGACAGCACATCACTCGGTGCATTCCATGAACATGACAGTGTCATGACCGGCCCCTGGAGGTCGGCCCTGACAGGATCGGTCTAAAAGGGAGTGAAGGGAGTGACTGACCTCACGCGCTCCGCAAGAGATCACACAGGAAAGATCACGATACAACACACCATTTATTCACACCAACATACACATAGTCACAAATAAGCATTTCAACACACACAATATACCCATAGTCACAAATAAGCATTTCAACACACATTCATTTGTTCCTTCCCGTTGTCCCCCTCCCTTACCTCCCCAAAGTTCACTGGGAGTATCATGTCCAATCGGGTGTCCAAAACGGGCCTGTTCTGAAACGGGCCTGTTCTGAATAGTCTTTCAGTGCTGACACCCTCAGCACACAGCCACACCACTTCCAATAGCACGACACAGAGCTAACCACACTCGCTTAGCTGTCACATGGGCTGCATGAAGTCTGAAGACGGCGTAGAACCCATCCCGTCGGACGAGGCAGTAGTCGTTAAAGGTCCCGGACAGGGGTAGGACCATCCAGTGAAGAACGCGTGCTCCTCACACACTGCGGCCTCAAGAACGTCAGCCCCGGGTGAAGCCAGCAGGAGGAGAAAAAAGAAGGGAAAGGAACAGGAAAGGAAAGGGGTACTAGAACCCCGCAGTCAGTATGGAATGAAATATGCTGCTAAATCCTAACAGCCACCCGCATGAAGGGCGAGGGGCGGTGTTTGCTGAGTACATTAGTAGCACCAGCTCAACAGACCTGAGCGTAAAACAGTAAACAAAACAAATGAGGAATGTCCGCTATAGGACCTCTCACACGAAGCAAGCAAGAAATTACACTGAATTAACAGGTTGAAGAAACGAATAGCAATCTATATCTCCATCCTTCCTTCACCCACGTTCAACGACAACACATTTTCCTTTCTTAGGATTTGAACTTGAAGAGTACAGCAATCATTGCTTTACAATTGCCACCACATTTACAAATAATCATAATTTAATGGCATGATTACCCCCACATTTATCGTAACACTTCAAAATAACACAATTCTCAAACCACGCATCCAAATGTTTAATCATGCATACGCACGCTCGCAAACACAAAACACTCGTTCCCCTTGCACACACAAACAGACGGTGGCCGAAGAATATGAGACAGACGATTGTGACCGGGGCGGACGAGTGAGACCAAGCAAGTCCCAACCCTAAATCACCAGGTTCTCCCCTATCCCCACCGACTACCGCATCAACAGATGAATTGAAAGGAGAGAGAATTTTGGATTTAATTTTGAATGGCCAGGTTAAAGATCGAATTAACCAGAGAAAAGTGGTCTCAAACAATATTTCTTTTATAATTTTGAAAACAAAACAAAACAATAGAAAAATTGCGCAAAAGAGAAGATTTAGCCGGCTAACAAAAAAAACCCCACGAAACACAACTGATGCTTACCAGCTACCCATGGGTGACCCAAGAAGTGGCGGGTCAAGCGACTCTCTGCCCTCTGTCCAGTCGAGAGAACCAGCCGAGCAGATGCGGAAACGCTGACATCCCTCCCCTACAGGCCGACTGCAGGAATGAAGATACTGACTGTACCTTCGGCGATATGGTTGAGAACCAGAACTGGAGCGGGCGCTTCCAGGGACATCTTCCGCACAAGTGAAGAGAAAACCTTCCTAACCGTTGGCAGCAAACATGCAACCATACATCACAGAGTGAGAATACCTCAAGCTAAGGGGAATGCTGCACGTACGACAGGTAAAAAGACAGGTGAGAGGCCGATCGAGACAGCCAGTTTAAGAGAAAGGCACCAGCCACACGTGAACCTGCAAGATGAATTGCACGGACAGTGAAATTAGAGAGAGAGAGAGAAAGTAAACCTAACCTGAGCTGAACGACATTAAGGTGTGAACACACTACAAGCCACATTAAGGGATTGATACACAGCAACAACAACAACAAAAATAAATAAATAAATAATACTACAGCCCAAGATGGACCAACATCACAGGCCTCGTGACAAACCCCTCTCCTAAAAGCATCTGTCTCTCTGAGATACAGTGTTCCTTTGAACCTTGACGCATGTGCAAATTCACAACAATGGGACTGAACCCAACCCTCTGTGATCGACAGAGTACGATAAATCCAATACAAACATTCCACGATAGAATTATACAGGGAGATACATAGTACTACATTTATCAATCAACCAAAACAAACCTTCAGACAAAAGTAGCAATCCGAGCCAGTGGTGATTCACTACTGTTAACATCACTGAAGTGTGAACTGTCACTACACCTGATACACAAGCCACAAAGGGGACATAACTTTAGTTGAGGGGAAGTGTCCCTCTGACTGATCCCCCCAATGGATGTGCCGATTACGGAGCTCGGCTGAGATAGTCAGCATCCATATTGCTAGAACCCTTGATATGGCGAAAAGTGAAAGCATGACTCTGCAGTTCCACTGCCCAACCCATGAGTCGACGACTGACTGGCCGGATCCGGTCCAGGTACTGGAGAGAATGATGATCGCTCTCCAGTACAAATTCCCGGCCGTACAAGTAGGGGTAAAACTTCCTGATGCCCCACACGACTGCTAGACACTCTTGTTCAATGGTGTGGTATCTGGTTTCGGCATCAGTCAGTTTTTTGCTCGCATAAGCAAGCGGTTGGAGTCCCTTCCCCTGATCTTGTAGTAACACAGCCCCAGTCCCTACTGCAGAAGCATCCGTTTGCAGGACAAAAGGAAGACTGGGATCTGGGAGAGCTAGAACTGGGCGAGTAGTCAGGGCCATTTTCAAGGCGTCAAAAGCCCGTTGGCAACGCTCATCCCAAACCAAACGTTCTGGTTTCTTCCCTTTCGTCAAGTCAGTGAGGGGTAGGGCAATCTTCGCAAAGTCATGGATGAACTTGCGGTAGTATCCTGCAAGCCCAAGGAATGACCGCAATTCCCTTTTGGTAAAAGGGGGTCTGGCACCTGCAATTTTGGCCACCTTGTCGTCCTCAGGAGCAATCAAACCTCGCTGCAGATGATGCCCGAGAAAGGAAATCTCATCCTGACCAAGCTGACACTTGGTAGGACGGGCTGACATCTGAACTTCACGAAGACGAAGGAACAGGCGACGGAGGAGCGAGACGTGAGAGTTCCAGTCTACAGAACTGAGTAGAAGGTCATCCATGAAATTGTTTATATCTGGGGTATTGAGAGGGAGGAGCAATTGTCGCATGACGCGACTGAAAATTGCTCCAGCAGTTTTGAGGCCAAACGGCATCACGTTCCACTGGAACTGTCCTTCAGGCGTCGTAAATGCCGTTTTGGGTTTATCCTCTCTGCGCATGGGTATCTGCCAGTACCCTTTTGCAAGATCAAACTTGGAAAAGTAGTTAGCCCGACTCAACTGAGCAAAGATTTTGTCGACATCCGGTATGGGTTCGGCATCAAATTGGAGAACTTTATTCAGCTGTCGAAAGTCGATGCAAAATCTCATTTTGCCATCCTTCTTCTTTACTAGAAGGATGGGGGACGAGTACGGAGAACTCGTACGCTCAATGACCCCCAACCTTAACATGGCTTGCACCTCCTGTTGGATGACAGACGCCTGGGAGTGAGGCAGAGGGTACTGTTTGACTCTAATTGGGGTTTCAGTGGTCAATACCAGAGCACACTCTCCAAGGGTACTGTGCAGGGGGCGATCTGTGAGTACATCCTGGAATTCCTGACATAACTTATGCAGTTGTTCTGTCTGAGTCGATGAAAGGTTGGAATCAAAACAATCGTCCTGCCACAACTCTTCCTCGACGAGAGGAACAGTGGGGATGTCCTGAACCACCGATACTGCACCCTCATCGCCACACTCAACGACGACAGGGGTGTATCCTGCCTGGCACTGAGTTCTCCGCACGTATGCTTACAGGAGGTTGGCGTGATACAAACGTTCCTTCCCTCGCACTCGAATACGGTAATCCCAATCACCCACGCGACTGCAGACCATGAAAGGACCCTGCCAAGCAAGCTGTAGCTTGTTCTTCTTTTGGGGCAGGAGAAGTAACACCTCATCACCCGGCTCGAACCACTGCTCAACGCTGCGCTTGTCATACAAAGCCTTGTACTTGGCTTTTGCCGACTGCAAATGTTGCTGAGCAAGTTGGCAGGTGTCAACGATGCGGTTACGCAGATCAACCACATATCGACTCTCCTCCTTGACGACAGGTTCCATATCGTCGTGGGTCCACATCTGCTTCAAGATGTTGGTGGGTCCTCGTACTGTTCTGCCATACAGGAGTTCGAAAGGAGAAAAGCGCATGCTTTCCTGTGGAACCTCCCTGTAGGCAAACAGCACGGCAGGGATAAAACGATCCCACTCACGAGGTTGCTCTGCACACAGGCAACGCAACATCTGCTTCAAGGTCCCATTAAAGCGCTCGACAAGGCCATTGGCCTGCGCATGATAGGGTGACATCATCTCCTTGTGAACATTGAGAAGAGTGTTTACCTCCTGCATGGTCTCAGACAGAAACTGAGTTCCCTGGTCAGAAAGGATCTTCTTGGGCACGCCAGTGCACGTCCAAATCTGCCAGAGAGCTTCAGCAACAGTAGGGGCATCGATAGTCCTAAGCGGGACAGCCTCTGGGTATCGAGTCGCATAGTCTACTACTACCAAAATGTAGCGGTGACCGCGATCGGATGGTGGATTAATAGGTCCCACAAGGTCAACACCAATCTTGCTGAATGGCTCCCCAACCAGTGGCACTGATCCTAGGGGAACACGTGTCAAGCGACCCTTGGGGGTTGTCCGTTGACAGACATCGCAACTGCGGCAGTACTGCCTAACCTGAGAGTTCATCCCCGGCCAGAAAAAGTCCTGTCTTACTCGCTCGAGAGTCCGCTTTGAGCCCATATGGCCTGCCATGGGTGAATCATGGGCCTGCCGGAGAACAGATTCTCTCAAGCTTTGGGGGACGACTAACTGCTTGGCCACCCGATCTGCCTGAGTGAAGACCCTAAAGAGGATCCCCTTGTGGAGCTTAAAGCTCACCTTGGCATGTCGGGCAGACTGAGCGGGACGATCCACCAGTTGTCGTAAGTGTTGGACATCCAAGTCCCTGGCCTGAAGATGAACCATGGTAGCAGGATCGGCCCTTGCAAGAACCTCGTCAGGGATTGGTTGTAGAACAGGACGCAGTTCCTGTTCCTGCTTCCTTGCTTTGGCGCGCGTGGTAACTCCCACACACACCTGTATGGGCAGATCCGTAGACACAGATTGACTGCGTCCGTCTGCAAATGTGATGGTATTCCCTATGAGAAGGGAATACAGAGGTCGCTCCACCGTGATGGCCCATACCTCTCCACAGAAGTAGGGGGTGGAGACGGGATTAAGTACAGAAGGACGGGTGGAGGTAAAACCAGCCTCCAACCCGCACACATCATAACTGGCGCCCCGCTGAGCCTCAGGGGAAACCAAATCCTTGTCCGCAAAGAGTGTTGATGCTCCCGAATCCCTGATGGAGTCGACCAAGGAAGAACCAACAACAGAAAGAAACACTGGACACTCAGAACCATCAGAAGCCGGGATGGACCCCACGTTAGCAGTGGCACGAGGACGCGGGGAAGGATTAGTCCCATGACTACCGGCGGCTTTAGGGCAATCCTTCCTTATGTGGCCGGGACGACCACAAAGAAAACACAGTCGGGGTGCTGAGGTCCCCGATGAACTGCCTGCCTTGTTCGACCCGCTAGCAGTCGTCGGAGCCTTACTGCCACTAAGTCCTGTGAGGGTCTTCCTGTCCGTATCTGGGCGATGCCCATAAGCTCTACAGGCTTCAGCAAACACCTCAGCAGTACGAATCGCAGCCGCAAAATCCTTTGGTGCTGTGTCGCCTATACGGATCCTCAACTCCGGGGACACAGTGTTGGTAAGCTGTTCGATGAGAATCAGATCCTCAAGCTCCAGCTTGGCCAACTGACGCCAATAACCTAGCATTTTGCGCAGCCTATCCCCAAACTGCACGAAGGTCTCGTCGTTATTCTTTCTCATGGATCTGAACTTCCTCCTGTACGTTTCTGGGTTAAGATGGAAACGTTTACGCAGAGCCAGCTGCATGTCTGCATAAGACGCGCCTTCATTTAGAGTAAGCACACACTCCCTGGCAGCACCTGATAGTCCAGAAAAAAGGTGCATGGCCTTATGTTCCTCGGACAATTGGCATGAACTAGCTACCTTGTCAAAGTGCTCCAAGAACATATCAATGTCCTCACTGGGTTTGAACTCTGGAAGCTTTAATTTTGGACCTCTAACTCCATTATTTGCCTGTCGATTAACCCCCTGATTTACAGATGCGGGAGTCCGCAAAAGAAATTGTTCCATCTCTTCCCTACGTTGTGCTGCTTCCTCACGACGGAGGGCCAACTCCTGCTGATAACGCTCTTCAGTCTTGACCATCTCTTCCCTACGCAGAGTTTCCTGTCTGGCAGCCTCTTCCCTACGCAGAGTTGCCTCTTCCCTACGCAGAGTTTCCTGTCTGGCAGCCTCTTCCCTACGCAGAGTTGCCTCTTCCCTACGCAGAGTTTCCTGTCTGGCAGCCTCTTCCCTACGCTGATCTAACTCTTCCCGACGGAGGGCTTCCTGTCTGACAGCATCCTCTCGTCGCTGTCGCTCCAGAAACATCAGGACGGAGGCTAAATCCTGAGCAGGTGTTGCCACTCCCGACACGGGAGGAGGACCCGTTTGCCCCATCCCTTGGGTCTCGACTTTCCCATGAGGAAAGTCCCCCGGGGCATACTCCTTATGAGGGGAAGCATGGAGAGGAGAGGGTTTCGGCATCCGCGACCCAGCAGAAGCCCACAGTTGCCTAACCATACTCCGACGCATCCGAGTGGACATGTCAGGTGGGGTCTCAGCAGAGAGATCTCCTAGCGAAGAAGTAGTGAAAGTACTCGCGGGACTATCGGCTACAGCACTGGAGTAGGAACAAGTCCCAGTAGTCAAAGTACTGGTACTAACAGTAGGGACTATATTTTGAAGACCTTTCTTCTTCGACACACGCGTTGCCATACCGCCAGCACCAGCCGTTGCCATGACAACTATATCTTACGGTTCTCAAATGAGGGGAAAGACAATCCCACTTGAGAAACAGATACTGCGCGAATATGCCACGTCTCTTGGTGACCGACTGTGAGAAACAACAAATCAACAGTGTCGACATACAATCTTTATTGAAAATGAAAAAGACCAAAAGACTCCTGTGACCAAGTTACCTTCACGGCCCCGCGCTCAAAAACAAGAGCAACAAGACAGTGAATTTCACTAGTCAACAAAGAGCAACCAGACATTCAAAATAAAAGATAATACACAAGGAGAAAACGTCAAGGCTGCACCCACTCTGGCAACACCGCGCTCCACAACACGAGCAACAGTGCGGTGGGGCTCACCGACAAATAAATGACAGAAAGAATACGGAGAAAGGAAAAAGTGACACTAACGTCCGACACACCCAACTGTACACAATAACCACCAGGTACAATTTTTGAAAGCGATTCAAGTGTCAGGTTGCGAACCTGGCAGTCGTCAAAATGAAAACCTAATTCGCAACTTGACCACGCTCACACTCTACGGAGCGGCAGAAGCGTCAAAATAGAAAAAAGACTAGTTACCTACAAAATAGGAACGGCAGACTGAGTGGCGACAGAAAGGCAAGTTTTACGGCCGTATCTGCGTGAGGCACCCGGCGGAAAGAGGAGGTCTGGACGCGGTCGATTCCCCTTCGTCTCAACTCGATCCCCCCACAGTCACACCAGATGTTCATACAGGCCACAAGAGACTCCCTACACGCTAGAGTCACCCAGCCAACCACCCACAAAGAAACACGACAAATTGACTAAACGTATACAAAACAGAACCAGACAAAGTACTCCACGAAACGAGAGAGACAGTCAGAACCCTTCACATCCCGGACGAGCCCCCACATATGTCACGACCGGCCCCCGGAGGTCGGCCCTGACAGGATCAGTCTAAAAGGGAGTGAAGGGAGTGACTGACCTCACGCGCTCCGCAAGAGATCACACAGGAAAGATCACGATACAACACACCATTTATTCACACCAACATACACATAGTCACAAATAAGCATTTCAACACACACAATATACCCATAGTCACAAATAAGCATTTCAACACACATTCATTTGTTCCTTCCCGTTGTCCCCCTCCCTTACCTCCCCAAAGTTCACTGGGAGTATCATGTTCAATCGGGTGTCCAAAACGGGCCTGTTCTGAATAGTCTTTCAGTGCTGACACCCTCAGCACACAGCCACACCACTTCCAATAGCACGACACAGAGCTAACCACACTCGCTTAGCTGTCACATGGGCTGCATGAAGTCTGAAGACAGCGTAGAACCCATCCCGTCGGACGAGGCGGTAGTCGTTAAAGGTCCCAGACAGGGGTAGGACCATCCAGTGAAGAACGCATGCTCCTCACACACTGCGGCCTCAAGAATGTCAGCCCCGGGTGAAGCCAGCAGGAGGAGAAAAAAGAAGGGAAAGGAACAGGAAAGGAAAGGGGTACTAGAACCCCGCAGTCAGTATGGAATGAAATATGCTGCTAAATCCTAACAGCCACCTGCATGAAGGGCGAGGGGCGGTGTTTGCTGAGTACATTAGTAGCACCAGCTCAACAGACCTGAGCGTAAAACAGTAAACAAAACAAATGAGGAATGTCCGCTAAAGGACCTCTCACACGAAGCAAGCAAGAAATTACACTGAATTAACAGGTTGAAGAAACGAATAGCAATCTATATCTCCATCCTTCCTTCACCCACGTTCAACGACAACAACACATTTTCCTTTCTTAGGATTTGAACTTGAAGAGTACAGCAATCATTGCTTTACAATTGCCACCACATTTACAAATAATCATAATTTAATGGCATGATTACCCCCACATTTATCGTAACACTTCAAAATAACACAATTCTCAAACCACGCATCCAAACGTCTAGTCGTGCATACGCACGCTCGCATACACAAAACACTCGTTCCCCTTACACACACAAACAGACGGTGGCCGAAGAATATGAGACCGACGATTGTGACCGGGGCGGACGAGTGAGACCAAGCAAGTCCCAACCCTAAATCACCAGGTTCTCCCCTATCCCCACCGACTACCGCATCAACAGATGAATTGAAAGGAGAGAGAATTTTGGATTTAATTTTGAATGGCCAGGTTAAAGATCGAATTAACCAGAGAAAAGTGGTCTCAAACAATATTTCTTTTATAATTTTGAAAACAAAACAAAACAATAGAAAAATTGCGCAAAAGAGAAGAATTAGCCGGCTAACAAAAAAACCCCACGAAACACAACTGATGCTTACCAGCTACCCGTGGGTGACCCAAGAAGTGGCGGGTCAAGCGACTCTCTGCCCTCTGTCCAGTCGAGAGAACCAGCCGAGCAGATGCGGAAACGCTGACATCCCTCCCCTACAGGCCGACTGCAGGAATGAAGATACTGACTGTACCTTCGGCGATATGGTTGAGAACCAGAACTGGAGCGGGCGCTCCAGGGACATCTTCCGCACAAGTGAAGAGAAAACCTTCCTAACCGTTGGCAGCAAACATGCAACCATACGTCACAGAGTGAGAATACCTCAAGCTAAGGGGAATGCTGCACGTGCGGCAGGTAAAAAGACAGGTGAGAGGCCGATCGAGACGGCCCGTTTAAGAGAAAGGCACCAGCCACACGTGAACCTGCAAGATGAATTGCACGGACAGTGAAATTAGAGAGAGAGAGAGAAAGTAAACCTAACCTGAGCTGAACGACATTAAGGTGTGAACACACTACAAGCCACATTAAGGGATTGATACACGGCAACAACAACAACAAAAATAAATAAATAAATAATACTGCAGCCCAAGATGGGCATTACATGGGATAAAGGCAAGAGGAAGAGGAAGGCATTACATAGGAAAAAGGGTGAGAGGAAGAGGATGTGGTCATCAGTACGCTGAAGAGGAAGGCATAACATGGGGATAAGGGTGAGAGGAAGAGGAAGGCATTACATAGGAAAAAGGGTGAGAGGAAGAGGATGTGGTCATCAGTACGCTGAAGAGGAAGGCATAACATGGGGATAAGGGTGAGAGGAAGAGGATGTGGTCATCAGTACGCTGAAGAGGAAGGCATTACATGTGGATAAAGGTGAGAGGAAGAGGAAGGCATTACATAGGAAAAAGGGTGAGAGGAAGAGGACGTGGTCATCAGTACGCTGAAGAGGAAGGCATTACATGGGGATAAGGGTGAGAGGAAGAGGACGTGGTCATCAGTACGCTGAAGAGGAAGGCATTACATGTGGATAAAGGTGAGAGGAAGAGGATGTGGTCATCAGTACGCTGAAGAGGAAGGCATAACATGGGGATAAGGGTGAGAGGAAGAGGATGTGGTCATCAGTACGCTGAAGAGGAAGGCATTACATGGGGATAAAGGTGAGAGGAAGAGGAAGGCATTACATAGGAAAAAGGGTGAGAGGAAGAGGACGTGGTCATCAGTACGCTGAAGAGGAAGGCATAACATGGGGATAAGGGTGAGAGGAAGAGGATGTGGTCATCAGTACGCTGAAGAGGAAGGCATAACATGGGGATAAGGGTGAGAGGAAGAGGAAGGCATTACATAGGAAAAAGGGTGAGAGGAAGAGGATGTGGTCATCAGTACGCTGAAGAGGAAGGCATAACATGGGGATAAGGGTGAGAGGAAGAGGATGTGGTCATCAGTACGCTGAAGAGGAAGGCATTACATGTGGATAAAGGTGAGAGGAAGAGGAAGGCATTACATAGGAAAAAGGGTGAGAGGAAGAGGACGTGGTCATCAGTACGCTGAAGAGGAAGGCATAACATGGGGATAAGGGTGAGAGGAAAAGGATGTGGTCATCAGTACGCTGAAGAGGAAGGCATTACATGGGGATAAGGGTGAGAGGAAGAGGACGTGGTCATCAGTACGCTGAAGAGGAAGGCATAACATGGGGATAAGGGTGAGAGGAAGAGGACGTGGTCATCAGTACGCTGAAGAGGAAGGCATAACATGGGGATAAGGGTGAGAGGAAGAGGACGTGGTCATCAGTACGCTGAAGAGGAAGGCATTACATGGGGATAAGGGTGAGAGGAAGAGGACGTGGTCATCAGTACGCTGAAGAGGAAGGCATAACATGGGGATAAGGGTGAGAGGAAGAGGACGTGGTCATCAGTACGCTGAAGAGGAAGGCATAACATGGGGATAAGGGTGAGAGGAAGAGGACGTGGTCATCAGTACGCTGAAGAGGAAGGCATTACATGGGGATAAGGGTGAGAGGAAGAGGAAGGCATTACATAGGAAAAAGGGTGAGAGGAAGAGGACGTGGTCATCAGTACGCTGAAGAGGAAGGCATAACATGGGGATAAGGGTGAGAGGAAAAGGATGTGGTCATCAGTACGCTGAAGAGGAAGATACGGTGGCGCAGAACTTAACAAGAGAGATTGTATGTGGTGTTGAAAGAGTACATTACTGTTGTCTGCTCAATGGAGCCATTACTGTTGTCTGCTCAATGGAGCCATTACTGTTGTCTGCTACATGCTCCGTGGAGCCATACTTCCAAGTCAGCAAATACTGACACAAGTCGATAAACTATGTACTCTGTAGTAAACAAGGCCCAATAATCTGACAAGCTGAGAAAGAAAGACTGAGTTTTAACCCAGAGGTGGGTGAAAGAGACAAAGAAGAAGATTTCTACATCGAGTTCCTAGAGACGACCACGGAAACCCAGTCCTGAAACCTTGTGCCAGTCAACCATGGGCGTCACCATCACCCAGTGCTGAAGAAAACTTGAAGTGACTTGTTTGAGAACTGTGGTGTGGTGTGCAAGTGTGTGTGTGTGTGTGTGTGTGTGTGTGTGTGGAAACCTGGCTGAGTAAGAAGCCATTTTATTATAACCTGGGACTAGGAAGCAATCATCTTTTATGTTTTGATTTGATTATTCCTTTCGTGTATTTGGATTTTTCATGTGTAATTTCTTTCTCAGCTTGTCTTTTACACCTAAGACCTTGTTGTCACTTCTGTCGCCCAGACCACATTTCTCTCAACCCTTCTCTGTCCTGCTCACTTTTCTGTCCTCTCTCTCCTCTGTTCTCTCTCTCGAGGTGTTCTCTTCTCTTTCTGTACCCCCCTCAGTTTATATTGGGATGGATACAAAGTATTTCCCTTTGGGCCATTCCTTTGTCCATGTTGCTTCTCTACCACCTTGTTCACAAGTACAATGAATTCCCCTCTCGCTACAGTCTTCCACATGTCAACATTTACACACATCCCGACCAAATTGCTTAGCAAGCAACCACTTTGCACCAAATGGACATAGAAATGTCCCACCGTCTCAGGGAGCCACTTTAACACAGTAATCATCATAGATCAGTTTCAGTTTCATCAAGGAGGCGTCACTGCATGCGGACTAGTCCGTATATGCTATGCCACATCCGCTAAGTTTTGAGATCACACTGCACATGATGTAAATATAAATGAATTAACAACTAAGATGAGAGAATTGAAGAAGAGGGTCTCGTGGCTACAACTCAGCAGATGTTTGACCTATGCATTAGCCCAATGCGCTCGTCAGACCTTGAGTGCCTACCTACCATTTTTTTTTTCCTAGAGAAAGCTACAACAACAACGTCCACACGCATTCAACTAGCCAGACAAAGCATCAACACAGTGCCCCATGGCAATTATTTCTTTCCCTTACATACACTGTATGAGTGATTCTTTGCCTTATATACACTGTGTACGACTGATTCTTTGCCTTACATACACTGTGTACGACTGATTCTTTGCCTTACATACACTGTGTACTTCTGATTCTTTGCCTTACATACACTGTGTACTTCTGATTCTTTGCCTTACATACACTGTGTACGACTGATTCTTTGCCTTACATACACTGTGTACTTCTGATTCTTTGCCTTACATACACTGTGTACGAGTGATTCTTTGCCTTACATACACTGCCTGCTTCTGATTCTTTGCCTTGCATACACTGTGTAATTCTCATTCTTTGCCTTACATACACTGTGTAATTCTCATTCTTTGCCTTACATACACTGTGTAATTCTGATTCTCTGCCTTACATACACTGTATAATTCTGATTCTTTGCCTTACATACACCGTGTACTTCTGATTCTTTGCCTCACAAGCACTGTGTAATTCTGATTCTTTGCCTTACATACACTGCCTGCTTCTGATTCTTTGCCTTACATACACTGCCTGCGTCTGATTCTTTGCCTTACATACACTGTGTAATTCTCATTCTTTGCCTTACATACACTGCCTGCTTCTGATTCTTTGCCTTACATACACCGTGTACTTCTGATTCTTTGCCTCACATACACTATGTAATTCTGATTCTTTACCTCACATACACTGTGTACATCTGATTCTTTGCCTTACATACACCGTGTACTTCTGATTCTTTGCCTTACATACACTGTGTACTTCTGATTCTTTGCCTCACATACACTGTGTACTTCTGATTCTTTGCCTTACATACACTGTATACATCTGATTCTTTGCCTTACATACACTGTGTACATCTGATTCTTTGCCTTACATACACCGTGTACTTCTGATTCTTTGCCTTACATACATTGTGTACTTCTGATTCTTTGCCTCACATACACTGTGTACATCTGATTCTTTGCCTTACATACACTGTGTACATCTGATTCTTTGCCTTACATACACCGTGTACTTCTGATTCTTTGCCTTACATACACTGTGTACTTCTGATTCTTTGCCTTACATACACCGTGTACTTCTGATTCTTTGCCTTACATACACTGTGTATTTCTGATTCTTTGCCTTACACACACTGTGTACTTCTGATTCTTTGCCTTACATACACTGTATACATCTGATTCTTTGCCTTACATACACTGTGTACATCTGATTCTTTGCCTTACATACACCGTGTACTTCTGATTCTTTGCCTTACATACACTGTGTACTTCTGATTCTTTGCCTCACATACACTGTGTACTTCTGATTCTTTGCCTCACAAACACACACATGTAATTCTGATTCTTTGCCTCACATACACTGTGTAATTCTGATTTTTTTGCCTCACATACACCATGTAATTCTGATTCTTTGCCTTACAGACACTATGTAATTCTGATTCTTAGCCTCATACACCATGTAATTCTGATTCTTAGCATCATGTTCACTATGTAATTCTGATTCTTAGCGTCATGCTCACTGTGTAATTCTGATTCTTAGCCTCATACACCATGTAATTCTGATTCTTAGCATAATGTTCACTGTGTAATTCTGATTCTTTGCCTCACATACACCATGAAATTCAGATTTTTTCAGCCTCATACACCATGTAATCTTTATTTAAGCCTCACTTTACATGGTGTAATTCTGATTCTTTGCCTTACACCATGTAATTCCAATTCTTAGCTTCATGCACCATTTAATTCTGATTCTTTGCCTTACATACACCATGTAATTCTGATTCTTTGCCATACATACACTGTGTAATTCTCATTCTTTACCTTACATACACTGTGTAATTCTCATTCTTTGCCTTACATACACTGTGTAATTCTCATTCTTTGCCTTACATACACCATGTAATTCTCATTCTTTGCCTTACATACACTGTGTAATTCTCATTCTTTGCCTTACATACACCATGTAATTCTCATTCTTTGCCTTACATACACCCATTGTAATTCTCATTCTTTGCCTTACATACACTGTGTAATTCTCATTCTTTGCCTTATATACACCATGTAATCCTCATTCTCTGCCTTACATACACCATGTAATTCTCATTCTTTGCCTTACATACACTGTGTAATTCTCATTCTCTGCCTTACATACACCGTGTATTTCTCATTCTTTGCCTCACATACACTGTGTACTTCTGATTCTTTGCCTTACATACACTGTGTAATTCTCATTCTTTGCCTTACATACACTGTGTACTTCTGATTCTTTGCCTTACATACACTGTGTACTTATGATTCTTTGCCTTACATACACTGTGTACTTTTGATTCTTTGTCTGTATATATATATACCATGTGATTCTGATTCTTAGCCTCATACAGCATGTAATTCTGATCCTTAGCCCTGCGTTTACTGTGTTATTCTGATTCTTTGCCTCACATAGTCACTCTGTTTTATTTGATTTTTTGTTTTGCCTCAGATAGTTACACTTTGTAACTGATTTTTTTTTTTTTTTTAGTTGGATGTTGCACTGTGTAATTTTAATACTACACCTCAAATTGTAGACTTCACACACCAGGATCACCCCCCCCCCCCCCCCCCCCCCCCCCCCCACACACACACACACCAGCATTTACACATGAAAAGAGCAAGCAGTTTAGACTTTAAATACTCTTTATTTTAAAAAAAAAAAAAAAAAATAGGGGGAGTGGGAGTGTTGGTATCAAAGGGAATATAGGTATGATTATGTTAAAAAAAAAAGACATTCACATGCTCACAAAACATGATGTTAGCTTCATTCAGATTTGAATGAGAGGCAATGATAACATTTGCATTAAAGCAGATTTCTTTTTCAAAATTACATACATTGAACATACCTGTGACGTTAAAGACGCTGCTGGAAAATAAAAATGCTTAAGAAAATGCAAGAGAATCAGTTTTCCACTGAATCAATAGGCCACAACTGTGCTTTGTGATCAACCAGAATCAATAGATGAAATCATCAACAGTAAAATGACGTAATCAACAAAGAAACAAACAAAAAAGTACCTGATGACAAGAATGCACACAACGGGCTTTAGTTTGGCCTTGGCATCATGCTGACAACGTCAAAAGAAAGGAATAAAGTAAGTCAATAGTAGGTCAAAAGAAAGGAATAAAGTAAGTCAATAGTAGGCTGAAAGGAACGTGAAGTGACAAAGGAAAGGCCGCGTGTCAAGTCGAGGCTGAAGGCCTGCAGTGGGTGATTTTGCACAGAACAAGTCAAGGCACACACACAGTGTCTGAACACAAAGGACGTTCATTGCAGAGGACTGCACAGTGATCACCCCACCTGAAGACGGGTAACACAACACCTTTATCACATGATCTGAATGCTCTTAGCTGAAATCACTTACAATACACCTGGCATTTAAAAAACAAACAAACAAAAAAAAAACACATGGAGAAAGTGGAAAGAGAGTCGAGACATTGTATTTAAAAAGAACAAAACCCTTGATTATGAACGATGCATACAAACATAGCAAGTTGATTGAGAACACACTATAATGAGATGCTAGACACCTAATACCAAAATGACATTATGAAGATGCCAACACATCAAACTGACATGATGATGACACCAACATACCAGAAGACATGATGATGAAGACACCAACACACCAAATGACATAATGGTGAAGACACCAACACACCACAATATGATGGTGAATACTCAAATGACAAAAGATGGAGTAAAAATCTCTCCGGACCACACATTGGTCAGCAGGGTGCAAGGGAGATGTGAACTGCTCTGATCATGCACAGCTCTGAACCACTTTGAGGACAACATGCAGGTCTGAGCACACACACACACACACACATTTTGATGCCTTTTACGTGAATGGAAGTGAGTGGGGAAAAGGGGGGAGAGGGGAGGGGGTAAGACGGTATGTTTACTTTTCTTTTGATGAAAGGCATTGTACACGATTTGATTTTTGTTGTTGTTGTTGTTGTTGTTTTTTTGTTGTTGTTGTTGTTTTTTTTTTTTTTTTTTCATAGATGGCTTGATGTAAAAAAGCAGATATGCTGCTTATTCAATGTTTCCATCTATAAATAAAATTTGACTTTGACTTTGACACACACACACACACACACACACACACACATGTTCACAAACTATGCATATCCTGTGGAAGAAGAGAAATTGCTCAGAAATGCTTCCATTGCTGCATCACATGTGTGCATGTTGGCAGTGGCACCCACTGTCAGTGTATGTTGACACTGTACATACTATACAACCCCGCTGTCGGTGTATGTTGACACTGTGCATAGCACACAACCCCACTGTCAGTGTATGTTGATACTGTACATAGCACACAACCCCGCTGTCAGTGTATGTTGACACTGTGCATAGCACACAACCCCGCTGTCAGTGTATGTTGACACTGTGCATAGCACACAACCCCACTGTCAGTGTATGTTGACACTGTGCATAGCACACAACCCCGCCGTCAGTGTATGTTGACACTGTGCATAGCACACAACCCCGCTGTCAGTGTATGTTGATACTGTGCATAGCACACAACCCCGCCGTCAGTGTATGTTGACACTGTACATAGCACACAACCCCGCTGTCAGTGTATGTTAACACTGTACATACCACACAACCCCACTGTCAGTGTATGTTGACACTGTACATATCATACAACCCCGCTGTCAGTGTATGTTGACACTGTTCACACTACACAACACCACTGTCAGTGTATGTTGACACTGTGCATAGCACACAACCCCACTGTCAGTGTATGTTGACACTGTACACACTACACAACCCCACTGTCAGTGTATTTTGACACTGTACATAGCACACAACTCCACTGTCAGTGTATGTTGACACTGTACACACTACACAACCCCACTGTCAGTGTATGTTGACACTGTACATACCACACAACGCCACTGTCAGACTGTCACACTGACCACTGTTTGTGTTTTCAGGGCTGTCGTCACCTAGTGGCCAGGTCACAACAACAAAATACCTGATGTGATCAACTGTGACCAGAGGGAGAAAATATGAGGAGAGTTGTAAAACAGATGGTAGAAGGGGCCACAACAGCAAAAAGAGACAGTGGCTTAGACAGACTTCAAGAACATTTTAAAGGGCAGAGTGAATGAAATGAACAGGAAAGAAGTTCTGAGCAGAGAACTTGCAGTAGGCAGGAACGGTGGACTGAAAGAGCCAGGGCCTACAGAAACACAACCACAGCTTTGAAGTGTCTGGGTCATTCTGACTGCCCCAACAATGCACTTTGAAGTGTCTGGGTCATTCTGACTGCCCCAACAATGCACTTTGAAGTGTCTGGGTCATTCTGACTGCCCCAACAATGCACTTTGAAGTGAGGGGTGTAGAGAAGTTCCCTCAACCACCAGCAACTTTGATGTTTGGGTGTGTTGTAACACATACAGCAACGAGGGGAGCCAGGCTATGGGGAGAGAACCCAGCTTTGATGTTTGGGTGTGTTGTAATGCATACAGCAACGAGGGGAGCCAGCTATGGGGAAAGAACCCAGCTTTGATGTTTGGGTGTGCTGTAATACATACAGCAACGAGGGGAGCCAGGCTATGGGGAGAGACCCTCCATGGTGGGAAGAAAGCAGGACACTCAGGGATTGCCACTGACTGATGTTGGTAGACACTGAAGCTACTCCTGCTGGAGATCATCTCTGGAGCGTTTCCTTCAGTGCCCACAGTTCAGACAGAAATCACCACACTTCTCCAGAAAGAACAAGAACCCTGTATCCATGTGCATACAATGAAATCATGGGGTAACAAAAGACTTCCTTGACTGTGTCAAGTCCAGATTTCCCAACAGCCAATGCTACTTAATCTAAATGAGAATAGCTCAGTTGGTAGAGCGCTGGACTCGTAATCTTGGTGATCCTGGGGTTGCGGGTTCGAACCTCCGCCGGGGCGTTTCGGTACAGGGGGATTTTTCCCTCGGAGTTAACATTGGTTCTGACTTCATTTCCCATACAGTCCTTCGAATGAGACTATAAACCGAGGTTCCGTGTGTGAACGCACGCATAACATCTTGCACACACGTAAAATCCCATCACCAACTTTCGGAAGAGTAGGCCAGTTTGGCCGTTGGTATGGATGACACGTTACACATAGCATGCACCCTGCGTGAGAAATGGAAAGAATGAAGGAAGTAATGAAATTGAGTGAACGATATTGACTGGATGACACGGGAAACGACTGAATGAAGCGCCAGCTGGCAGCTCTTCAGTCGGCACTACCCAGGTAGTCAGCCCGTTGTGTAAATGAGTATTGATTGTAAAGCGCTTAGAGCTTGGTCTCTAGCCGAGAATAGGCGCTATATAAATATTCATTATTATAAAGAAGTGCTTCAAACACTCCCTAGGACAAGTCCTTTTCCTTTCCTAGTCGTTTACCCACTTTGGACAGTGTGAAATCTGGCAGGTGGACGCGGCACTCCAGGGCACAATCCTGTCTATGCATTGCTTCAGGGAAAACATGTGAGCTGAACGTTGTCATCAAATGGGATTCATCTGTCGGCATTATCTTCACAATTCATACTTACACATTCTACTGAACTTTTACACATTCTGTTGGTACACACTGCAAATTCATGACAATTTACGAATTCTGTTGACATGAATATTAACAATGTTTAAGACAACATAATTATCGAACCCGTTTGTTTGTCTCGTTACTTTGATCTACAATGGACTGTGTCACTTTAGCTGGACTGTCGGCCTTCCTTGATGTCAATGAGATAGACCATTTTTGCTCCACTCTTCAATTGGACAGACATGTCAGTCTGACTGACAAATCCTGCCAATTGCACAGATATATCGGTCTGACTGACAAATCCTGCCTTGTCTCTTCAATTGCCCAGACATATCAGTCTGACTGACAAATCTTGCCTTGTCTCTTCAATTGCCCAGACATATCAGTCTGACTGACAAATCTTGCCTTGTCTCTTCAATTGCACAGACATATCAGTCTGACTGACAAATCCTGTCTTGTCTCTTCAATTGCACAGACATATCAGTCTGACTGACAAATCCTGTCTTTTCTCTTCAATTGCACAGACATATTAGTCTGACTGACAAATCCTGCCAATTGCACAGATACATCAGTTTGACTGACAAATCCTGCCAATTGCACAGACATATCAGTCTGACTGACAAATCCTGCCTTGTCTCTTCAATTGCACAATCTGACTGACAAATCCTGTCTTGCTTCTTCAAATGGACAACAAATCTCACCTCGTCCCTTTGACTTGACAAACAAATCTTGCCTTGTCTCCTTAATTTGACTGACAAGGCAAGTTTTGTCATTCAAAATTAAGAGATAAGACTCTTAAATTTAACTGACAAAACTTGTCTTCATTTTACAGATATTGCCTTTGTTCTTTGATTTGACAAATCTTGTCTCATGTTCAACTGGACATAATCTCATCACAGGGGACTTAGAATCTGCAGCTTCTATTTACTTTTTGGTTTTACATTTCGTTCACAATGTGTACATCTTTATCACTCCAAACAGCATTCTATACATGCATGAAATTGTAGTTAAAAACAAAAATCACCCAATAAAAACAATGTGTTAGAAACAATTATCTTAAAAGCGATTATCGAGCTAAAATGCTGTATATAGCAGCAGAAATGTAAACCATTGCATATGAATCATCTTCCTTTCATGCATAATATGTTAAAATGCTGAGCACAGGGAAGTAATTGACATTATGGCATACAAGTCTGATGATGGACCGAGTCGGCCACTTGTCATCAAAACGAAGTCACTGCAGACATCCACAACTGTAATGGGGATGGGGATAAAATGCATACACCAGTAGTATGGGGTATTAATGTGAGCACATCTGGATGAAAATATCCGTCCATGATCTTGAAAAGGAGCAATGATGAAAATGAAAACCACATTTGTGTGGAATGCTCAACATTAGGGAGCAGGCATGCTGAGATCTTGTGAGCTCTGACGGCCCGACACACACTGATTTCAGTGCACGTCATAGAAATGCTGTCAGCATTCACATACAGCTGAAAACTTGTCAACGCACATTGATTTCAGAGCATGTCATAGAAATGCTGTCAGCATTCACATACATCTGAAAACTTGTCAACACACATTGATTTCAGAGCATGTCATAGAAATGCTGTCAGCATTCACATACAGCTGAAAACTTGTCAACACACATTGATTTCAGAGCACGTCATAGAAATGCTATCAGCTTTCACATACATCTGAAAGCTTGTCACCACAATGTTGGTGGTGTGGTCAACTGCTAATCACTTGGCCAGTGTATGTGAACAATGACAAAGGTTAACAAGGGCATCAAACAGGAGATTCTGTGCATGACAGTGTGAACATCAATTGATCAATGGCCGCAAATTTCTTACTTCACAACACACACACACACACACACACACACACACACACACACAGATTTAATACACAAATTGAGCAGAACTGATGTAAGTCAAAACCGGTCCATCTTTCATCTATTTAAGATGCTGAATTTATTTTATCTTTAGGAAGTATTGCATATGCAGAAAAAAGCTAATGTGTAAGGAATTTTGTTACTGAAAAAAGAAGTTTCAAAAACTGATTGCCTATGATTTTCAAATTCTATATGTAGTTGGTTGAACCCTGGTTTTTTCCTGCAAACAAGTGTACACAAGTTTCTTCTTTCTCTTTAACTATCACTGCCTGTCCCACAAACTTTTCTCAGAATGTTACTATGTAATATCAGTCACATATTTTGTGAGTGTGTGCAGCTTATTTTTAAAGCATAACAAGCAATGTCAACCATAGTAACACAACATTATGTCACATTTAATGTATTGTATGTGCCTTTTATTTATTACAACATCAATGACACATGTAAACAGAATCTCCCAAATCGAACAAATGTCATTCAGCAACTACCAAGAAAACATTTTGCATGTGCCTGTATTTCTATCTGATGTGATCTCAGTTTACAGTTTATTTCCAGTTGGCAAGTGTTCACAGACTGCTTATCTCAAATTAGACAAGTAATCATTATAGGTCATGTCAGTTCTGTTGCCTTCAACAACACACACACACACACACACACACACACACACACAAACGAAAAAGAAAAATCGAGAATTGGGAAACATACACAAAGAAAGGCAAAACTTCATTATTCCAGAACAGAAACAAAATTGGTGGAGGATAGAAACAAAACTATGTACCATGTTAATTACAGCTATCTAATTGGTGGAGGATATGTACCATGTTAATTACGCCTATCTAATTGGTGGAGGATATGTAACATTAATTACGCCTAACTAATTGGTGGAGGATATGTACCATGTTAATTACGCCTATCTAATTGGCGGAGGATATGTACCATGTTCATTCAGTATTTGTCAAGAGCAGCCTGTCCATTTACTGCTGAGGACATTGTTTGCACATCCCCCCCCCCCCCCCCCCCCCCCCCCCCCCCCGTCTTCCCCTTGCTGATTGATTCTTTTGTTTGCCATGTCGTTTCTGTTTCCTGAATTACAGCCAGCGCCAAAAGTGACTGTTTAGACCACTCTGCTGCCCACAAGGCTTCAGAGGGAAGGCGCTCCAGTCAACATCCACATAAACTACGGACACAAAATATTCAGACCACTCTAGAGTGAAGATGCTCCAGTCAACATCCACATAAACTACTGATACTAAACATTCAGACCACTCTAGAGTGAGGATACTCCTGTCAACATCTACATAAACTACTGATACCAAGCATTCAGACCACTCTAGAGTGAAGATACTCCTGTCAACATCCACACAACTACTGACACAAAACATTTATAAAGGCTGGCGGATTCTGGTTCTTTGGAACATTTTCTGAACATTTACGGCATAAAATTATGTGGACACACGGTATATGTAAGGCTCTTCATACCAAGGTAGTAATTCTAACTATGCTAGTGCCAGCCTCTCTCCATTTCTCTCTCCACGGAGGGATGCTCCGATCTGTTGCCGCAGTCTTCCAGTGACAGCAGTGGGACGACTGTCCAGGCTGCAGTGTGAGCAATACTTCCCCCTCCTTTCTCTGTGTGGTCGGTTCACCATACATTACTTTTGTTGGACAGTCTTCCATCCTGATGCCCCCTCCCCTCCCTCCCTATGGCCAATGGCTGGGCTATAAACATGAAATGAAAATGATGGAAGATGGAGTCTTTACCCTTTGTTCTGTTTTGTTGGTTCCTCAGTCTTTGTTGGACAAAGTCTTTGCCCTTCCCTTTCTTGCTAGGTAAGCCATCGTCATCTGGTGACAGGAAGGGGGTTAAATACTGCCAAGGACACTTGCAATCCATTCTATGTGTTATTAACCAATAGGGCTATGATAGTCTTATTAATTAATATATTTACATGTTAAAAATCAGAAAAGAAAAACTGGGTCTGATAAGTCAAGCTGAAAGGTACTCAACTACCTGAAGGTTGTCCAGAACACTGACAGCAATAGAGTTATCTCCCTGTCCAGTACACTGACAAATTGAGTGATCTCCCTGTCTAGTACACTGACACAGTTATATCCCCGTCCGGTACACTGACACAGATAATTATCTCACTGTTCAGTACACTGATACAGAGTTATCTCCCTGTCTAGTACACTGACATATATATATATATATATATATATAACACGTAAAGAAATCCACATGCCCGTGCCTGTTTCTTCCACTTCATTTCCTTTTTCCTTTTTCAAATTTTCGGCTTTTCAGCCTTCATCAGGAATCTGCACATTCGAAAACAATAAGCTATCACACCATTGGTGCTCCCATCCATTTTACACTTTTATATTTCTATTGTTCCTTCCCCACACACACATACACAGTCAAGTATGCACCACCCAGCAAAGCACACACACTCGCACACATTCACACACACACTCACACACATTCACACACACACGCACACACACACACAACTATCTCATGTGCATACACACACACACACTCTCTCATCCACACACACACACACACACACACACACACACAATGCCATCATGATAAAGTGTTATACATGATGGCATTGTGTGTGTGTGTGTGTGTGTGGATGAGAGAGTGTGTGTGTGTGTGTGCACATGAGATAGTTGTGTGTGTGTGTGTGCGTGTGCGTGTGTGTGTGAGAGTGTGTGTGTGTGTGAATGTATGTGAGAGTGCGTGTGTGCTTTGCTGGGTGGTGCATACTTGACTGTATGTGTGTGGGGAAGGAACAATAGAAATATAAAAGTGTAAAATGGATGGGAGCGCCAATGGTGTGATAGCTTATTGTTTTCGAATGTGCAGATTCCTGATGAAGGCTGAAAAGCCGAAAATTTGAAAAAGGAAAAATGAAATAAAGTGGAAGAAACAGGCACGGGCATGTGGATTTCTTTACGTGTTATCATTATATTCCTACATGGAACTATCCTTGCCCCTCCTACTGCTAAGTGCGGAGTCAGACATAAAACAGGGTTTTCTGAAAAGTATATATATATATATATATCTCCCTGTCCAGTACATTGACACAGAGTTATCTGCCTGTCCAGTACACTGACATATATACCCCTGTCCAGTACACGGACACATGTATCCCTGTCCAGTACACTGACAGATATATCCCTGTCCAGTACACTGACACAGATATGTCCCTGTCCAGTACACTGACAGATATATCCCTGTCCAGTACACTGACACAGATATATCCCTGTCCAGTACACTAACACAGATATATCTCCCTGTCTAGTACACTGATGCAGATAAGTTATATCCCTGTCCAGTACACTGATGCAGATAAGTTATATCCCTGTCCAGTACACTGACACAGATATATCCCTGTCCAGTACACTGATACAGATATATCCCTGTCCAGTACACTGACGCAGATTTATCTCTGTCCAGTACACTGACACTGATAGAGTTATCTCCCTGTCCAGTACACTGACAGATTTATCTCACTATCCAGTGCACTGACAGATTTATCTCCCTGTCCAGTACACTGACACTGATAGTTATCTCCCTGTCTAGTACATGACACCTATAGAGTTATCTCCCTGTCTAGTACACTGACACCGATAGTTATCTCCCTGTCCGATACACTGACACAGATAGTTATCTCCCTGTCTGGTACACTGACACAGATAGTTATCTCCCTGTCCGGTACACTGACAGATATATATCTCCCTGTCCGGTACACTGACACAGATATACTTATCTCTGTTCAGTACACTGACACAGATAAATCTCCCTGTCCAGTTCACTGACACCAATAGAGTTATCTCCCTGTCCAGTAGACTGACACAGAGTTATCTACCTGTCCAGTACAATGACACAGATTTATCTCCCTGTCCAGTAGACTGACACAGAGTTATATCCCTGTCCAGTAGACTGACACAGAGTTATCTCCCTGTCCAGTACACTGACACAGATGTATCTCCCTGTCTAGTACACTGACACAGTTATCTCCCTGTCCAGTACACTAACACAGATATATCTCCCTGTCTAGTACACTGACACAGATAGTTATCTCCCTGTCTAGTACACTGACATGGATAGTTATCTCCCTGTTCAGTGCACTGACACAGACATACTTATCTCTCTGTCCAGTACATTGACACATGTATCTCCCTGTCTAGTACACTGACACAGATAGTTATCTCCCTGTCCAGTATACTGACACAGATATACTTATCTCTCTGTCCAGTACATTGACACATATGTATCTCCCTGTCTAGTACACTGACACAGTTATCTCCCTGTCCAGTATACTGACACAGATATACTTACCTCTCTGTCCAGTACACTGACACGTATACATCTCCCTGTCCAGTACACTGACACAATGCATCACATGAACAAGTGAATTTTCAGCAATGTCTCCACATCAGAAATCACAAGCAATCAATTTGTTTTAGATGGCTGTCAGCGGCAGAAATTCATTTCCATTTTATGTAGATGGCTGTCAGTGGCAGAAATTCATTGCCATTTTATGTAGATGGCTGTCAGTGGCAGAAATTCATTGCTATTTTATGTAGATGGCTGTCGGCAGCAAAAATTCATTGTCATTTCATGTAGATGGCTGTCAGCAGCAGAAATTCATTGCCATTTTATGTAGATGGCTGTCAGTGGCAGAAATTCATTGCCATTTTATGTAGATGGCTGTCAGCGGCAGAAATTCATTGCCATTTTATGTAGATGGCTGTCAGCGGCAGAAATTCATTGCCATTTTATGTCTGTTATGGGGACCTCTAGGGACAATGTTATTGGAGACCTCTGAAGAAAACATACTGTCAACAATTCACTTAGGTTTCATACTGTGCATAAAATACATGTCACTTGGCACCTTGTTTTGTGTGTTTAATTCCATTCTGACTTTACTACAATGACATGAACTGTATCAGGTATATTTTCCTGACAGAGGAGATACATAGAAATACATACAAAATGTGCCCGAGATCACTTTCGCACCCAGTAATGGTCCCCAGAGCCGCTGTGTGGTTGGCTAGGTTATAAGGATTGGACACTAACACTGCGCTTGAATTCAGCTCATAGTTTCCCTAAGCCTTCACAGAGATTGACTACACATGTTTGAAACCCTTATGTGTAACTATGAGTACTGAACATTTCTACCGACACTCTCAAACTCCGTCAGTCACTCTAATCTCTCTCTTTCTCTGTTGTTGGACAACTTCCCTCTTTCCCACACCCACCACAGCTTCCCTAAGTGATTTCCAGTCTGCTGTATTAAGAGTTCACACCAGCGAATTCATCTGTCATTCAGCATAGATTCACAAAGTGATCCATCACTAATATCAGACAACCTCCCCCTTTCCCAGTCTAACCACAGCTTCCTCAGTGACGGTCTAGTGTTGAAACATTTCACACATTAAAGTCTATCTGTTCTTGATTGCACTTTCAATGAGTGCTGCAACACTGCAACCCATTCATTGCAGTAAGGCCTGCTGTGTTGAGGTAGTTGTTCCCCCTTCACATACTACAGAACACATCACATGGTACAGTGTCCATCACAATTCTCTCCTCACATTTTGCCACCATCACTTTCTTGCAAACATCAACAATGATTTTACCTTGAATGTCAAGATCTCCATTCCATTCACTCATAGCTACATCACACATTCATGCCCACAAACACAAATGCACACACACACACACACACACACACACACACACACACACACACATGTAGAGAGAGAGACAGAGAGCAAACTAATGGCACAACAAACAAACATTAATTAAAAATATGCATAGGTCACATTTTACTTTTCAAAACCACAATTAATACAAATGTGAACACTGGTTTGTTTTGTGTCTATACATGCTTGCTTGTGTAAAAAATATGGACAGGCTTGTGTGTTGGAAGTGTGTGTGTCTGCATGAGTGGTTTTGTTGCTGTTTATTTTATAAATTTGCAAATGCTTCTTCCGTGTACCTTGTTCACAAAATGTGTAACTTTAACCTTTGCCTTGTTTCCTGGGTCACACATAACCCAAGACTCTATCAAAATATGATTCTTGAACTATTCAAAAATTCCTATTCGTCCTTCAATTTTTGTTGGTTTTTTTTTTTCTCAGATAAAAAAAAGTGTAAAAAAAACCAACAAACAAACCCATAATCAGTTAAATAATTTTAACACATTTCCATCGACAATGGTCCCACAAGATCCATACACTTTCACCTTTACCAGGTGTCATTTCTGACAGCACACTCCTGACAGTGCAGATGTTTCACAACCCTCCCATTTCACAGAGGCTTCATCCAGTCTCACCCACCCTCCATCGATGGCACAGGTCTTCTACAGCCTGCACTGTGACATGTGAGGATCTCAAGTTACCTGCTTCATCAAGAGTGTGCAGGCAAAAGCAACATGTGGTAAAGGTAACTCCCTGCTGACAAAGAGAAAGTGGATCCTCTGTCAGAAGTGACTGCCAGCACATCACCACAGAAGTGTCCTACACTATGCCTCCATTAACCCTCTGCACTGTGGCAGTACACCTTCCTAGATGTCCTCCACTGTGTTCATAGCCCCTGTTTAATGTTAGTAGATGTGGTCTGTGCCAAATGCAACATTGAAAGATAGTCATTATTGTTGAAACAAAGTGGGTCAAAATATGGCAAAACTTACAATGAGGCCGACATAAAAACAACTCTTGTAATGAATTGGCATTGGTCCAGTCACATGTAAACCTGTATCCTACACGGAGATTTCTGATGGGAACACGCTGAAAGGAGGTGCACAAAAGGTCCATAGGGGCACACATGTATTGCTTGTTCAAACCAACAGACTTTGGCCAGGGGAAAACTAGGAAGCTTCAGTTAGCTGGAAGAGATCAGGCTGATATTCCTCGTCAGTCTGGTCTGTGGGTTGCACTTTGGGGGCTTCCCCTCGAAGCACCCTCTGTTCTTCTTCATATTCTCTGTCATATTTGCTACCATCACGAACAAACTCTCGACGAATGGGATCTCTGTAGGGGTGCATACTAATGACGAAGGTTTCCCAGTTCACGTTTTTGACGCCGATCTCCCTGATCTGTGACATCTTGGCTTCGATGAAAGACACAGGGTCCTCGGGCCGCTCCATCATCAAGCAGCTCAGCAGAGACTCAAACATCTGTGGGATACGATGGGAGGCCAAGTACTGTTTGGCCTGCTCCCTTGTCGTTACTGTGGTTGCCATGGTGATAGACTCCAACGGTCTGCTCTACCGGAATGTTTTGGTTAGTTGAGGGTTCCCTGTTTTCACCTGAAGCCTCCAGCTGGAAAAGCAAGATCCAATCAAAAGTCAATCAAATGTTAATATCTTATGATACATTATTTCCAAATGGTTTGAAATTTTTTAAAAATTAATATGTGTCTGGCATGAGAGGACAGGTACAACAAGGCTGCATATAACAAAAAAACTTTGCCGAAAAGTATGGTTTTAATAATTTTGCAGCCCAATCACTGTTGATATTTGTGCTAGTAATAAAAAAAGAACACGTTAATTGATTGATACAGTTTTCATCAGACAGCTCCATTTCAATTCACCTGATACAGCCAGTAACACCTCTTTGCTGAGTAGATAACACATTATCAGACTCAAAAAAGTTTTAAAAAAGTACAAGGCTTGGAACTTAATTATTGCCTTCAGCAAAGTTAAGAATGGGCCTGCTGCTTCAAACCAGAGGTGGGATATTGGCACTAAATGTCAACATACCACGGATCACTTGGGAAAATGGAATGTGTCAATGGTACTGCGCAAGTTATAAAATGAACCTCCTGTCTGTACACAGGATCAGGATCAGGATATGTATGTTGCTGGAACCTTCTTAGTTTATAACAAAGAGAGAGTAGCCCATATTCTTAGTTTTTTTGTTGAAGCCCTCTTCAGGCACAAAAAAAAAAAAAAAAAAAAAAAATTTGATGTATTCACTTTTTAAAATGTTCCAACGCAATGAAAACTAATGCCCCAACAGCCGTCCCTGAGTTCAGCTCAATGGAACCCTGCTGCGGACCCTGTACACATGTTGCTCTCTCTCTCTTCTCTCTCTCTCTCTCTCTCTCTGAAATGCTTATTAGTCTCCCCCCCCCCCCCCCCTCTCCTTTTTAAGGTGCAAATTTTTGCTCCTTATTGTATGTAACTAATACATTGTAAATTTCTCTCTCTCTCTCTCTCTCTCTCTCTCTCTCTTGTTTCATTACAGAACTATACACACTGTCACAATGCAAATGTGCTCTATGTTACACAGCAAAATGACATTTGAATCCCGGTTTCAGACAAGTCATGTTACATAATTTTTTTTTCTTCCGTCAAACATGAGAACAAGATGTGCGATGTATATGTGTAAATGATCCCTGCTGGTTGTTGGATGGCCATAGCATGAAGCCGCTCCATTAATCAAGCATTCCTGTCTTCTTTGTGAAAACCACTACATACCCCACCTTGATGCGAACAAAGAATGAAACAACAAAGAGCCCAGATCTGCATACTTCCTCTTGATACAAGTGAGACCGACTTCGGTCTTTACTTTCGAGACAAAATTCTCATGTCGAAGCGTGATGGCGAAGAAAACTGACAGAGAAAACCTTCAGCCATTGTTGATAAAACAAAACGGAAAGAAAATGCCTGCTTTGCCACTTACCTATGTGTTGATTGTTTTCGACAACAACTTTCGTGTCATGTTAGAACTGCAAGTACTGTCTTGACCCAGGCATGACCCCCGTTGCTATGACTTCCCACTATCTGTCCTTGCAGAGTCAGCTGTTTAGTTGACTGGTATCTACTGCCGTTTCTATCCCACCTGTAATTTGATTGAAAACTCCCAGAGCACAATATCTTGCATACTCCTACATTTTCATTAAAAGAAAACCTTTATGTAGCATTCCGTTTTTGTTTTGTTTTGATAAACCCAAGTACTTATTCTAAACTAGAAACATTGGCTTTACTTACCAACTAGCAGACGATTCCCAACAAGTCGATCCTGGAGAGTTCGATGGCAAACAGATGGTGACGATTTTCAGGATCAGGATCAGAGTTTGGGGCGTTGTAGTAAAACAACTTAGCCTATTAGGCTTTTTACGCCACTTTTTATATATAATATTATATTATATATATATATATATATATATATATATATTTGTCTGTCTTTTGGTCCAGTCGTAGACTAGCTCAGTCTTCTTTATCCATCACATTCGTATTTTATTTTAGTTATTAATTCATGTTTATCTGCGAGGTTCTTAAATATATTAATACTAAGTGCACGTTTGATCTTAGTTGTTAATTCATTCCAAAAAATTGATTGATAGTAAATGTTAATTTCCTCAAATTTTGTTCTGGAATACTGTTTGAATATCTTATCTTCACTGTTTCTTGTAGTTTTGATCTGTGGAGTACAAAAAAAGCATGCTTTGTCAACATCATCAATACCATTAAATATATTATATGTCTGAATCAAGTCCCCACTTATTCTTCTTGCTGTAAGTGTTGGAAGTTGTAATATCTCAATCTTTCTTGATATGAGTAATCCTTTATACTATGGATCATCTTTGTTGCTCTTCTTTGAACCTGTTCTAGAGCTTCTGATTGTCTCTTTAGCATTGGATACCATACAGTATTGTCATATTCAAGAATTGGTCTACTAATGTCTTATACGATTGTATAAAAGTGTCCTTTTCTATAAATGTAAAGGTTCTTTTTATGATTCCAATCATTCTGTTGGCCTTGTTGATAGTATTCGCAATTATGTGTGTCAAATAGCAAGTTTTTGTCAAAAGTCACACCTAGGTCTTTCTCTTCCTCACATTTGGATAACTACTTTTATTTCCTTGTCCCCAATTTTCATTATGTAATCATTTTGGTGCGAGCAGATTTTTTTTTTAATATGATAAATACGAAAGCGTAAAATTCTTGATTTATATCAAATTGGTCAAAACGCTTATCGTGGATGAAGTGCGGGTTCATAAAGCACGTTGACTCGTGATGTCAATGCACAGGCTTGACTGCGCACAGTCTCCCAGCGTGCAAAACCATCGAGCACACTCCAATAAAAATCTGCAAAACACCCTCCCTCCATCCCACAAACACCCCGTCACCCGCAAGAAGGCTTTGCATATTATGTTATTTTGTTCCTGCTCCTACGCAACCCACACAACGGCAAGTGAAATAGTGTGTAGCGTGGTGTTGACAGTGGAGCTGATCCGAAAGTTCCTCTGTCTCAACTGACACGCCCTATCGGCACTGGCACAGTGCTATCCATGGATGCCAAAACCAAGATGAAGGATACACAGCGTTTCGTGTCCAAACGGGTTACAGACGCTGCGCTCTACAGTCATCAAGCCAGACTGCTGAAGCTATTCAGAATTCATTCTCGCGGAGCGGGAAAAGTAAGATTAGGCCTACTTGAACATTTGGTTTTAGGTCGATCGAGCCCAATACAAAGACTCGCTGAAAACTGAACTGCTGGGAGACAGCGGACTTCATGGCAAAGGAAAAGCTGAAGACCAGGAAGTCACAGGATGCACACAAACCGCAACAAACAGTGATTGGCATCTACAGAAATGAACCGCAACAAACAGTGATTGGCATCTACAGAAATGAACCGCAACAAACAGTGATTGGCATCTACAGAAATGAACCGCAACAAACAGTGATTGGCATCTACAGAAATGAACCGCAACAAACAGTGATTGGCATCTACAGAAATGAACCGCAACAAACAGTGATTGGCATCTACAGAAATGAACCGCAACAAACAGTGATTGGCATCTACAGAAATGAACCGCAACAAACAGTGATTGGCATCTACAGAAGTGAATCGCAAAAACAGTGACTGGCATCTACAGATATGAACCGCAACGAACAGACTGGCATCTACAGAAATAAACCGCAACAAACAGACACTGGCATCAACAGAAATAAACCGCAACAAACAGACGCTGGCATCTACAGAAATAAGACTGGCATCTACATAAATAAACCGCAAAAAACAGACACTGGCATCTAGAGAAAAAAAACCGCAACAGAGACTGGCTTCAATAGAAATAAACCGCAATAAACAGAGACTGGCATCTATAGAAATAAACCGCAATAAACAGAGACTGGCGTCTAAAGAAATAAACCGCAATAAACAGAGACTAGCATCAACAGAAATGAAATGGTGGGCTAAAGGTCAAAGAAAAGGGACATGAATATACAGGAATTGAGGAAAGGAGAGAATGCCGAAAGAATTCAGAGGGTATTCCAGCAAGGCCAACAGGGGAGCTGGACTACGAGGGGAAGAGAGCTCCAAAGATGAAATACGGCATATGGCTCATCCAAGGATCAGTGTCATCATCCAATCTGTATGTGACCATCTGCCGGCGAAATGGGAGAAATCAGATGATCCTGTACATCCGCTCTGTCAGGACAAATAACGGTGGGGACATGTCTTGACGTCATGCAAAACAGCGCCAGCCCAAGAAAGGTACACATGAAGGCATGACCCACCAAGTATTAAGGGAGACCGCACAGTAGTTAGTTTACACATGAAAGCATGACTGACCAAGTGCTTAGGGAGACTGCACAGTGGTTATAAGTTTACACATGAAGGCATGACTGATCAAGTGCTTAGGGAGACCGCACAGTGGTTAGTTTACACATGAAAGCATGACTGACCAAGTGCTTAGGGAGATCGCACAGTGGTTAGTTTACACATGAAGGCATGACTGACCAAGTGCTTAGGGAGACCGCACAGTGGTTAGTTTACACATGAAAGCATGACCCACCAAGTGCTTAGGGAGATCGCACAGTGGTTAGTTTACACATGAAGGCATGACTGACCAAGTGCTTAGGGAGACCGCACAGTGGTTAGTTTACACATGAAAGCATGACCCACCAAGTGTTTAGGGAGACTGCACAGTGGTTATAAGTTTACACATGAAGGCATGACTGATCAAGTGCTTAGGGAGACCGCACAGTGGTTAGTTTACACATGAAAGCATGACTGAACAAGTGATTAGGGAGACCGCACAGTGGTTAGTTTACACATGAAGGCATGACCGACCAAGTGCTTAGGGAGACCGCACAGTGGTTAGTTTACACATGAAAGCATGACCCACCAAGTGCTTAGGGAGATCGCACAGTGGTTAGTTTACACATGAAGGCATGACCGACCAAGTGCTTAGGGAGACCGCACAGTGGTTAGTTTACACATGAAAGCGTGACCCACCAAGTGCTTTGGGAGACCGCACAGTGGATAGTTTGCACATGAAAGCGTGACCCACCAAGTGCTTAGGGAGATCGCACAGTGGTTAGTTTACACTTGAAGGCATGACTGACCAAGTGCTTAGGGAGACCGCACAGTGGTTAGTTTACACATGAAGGCATGACTGACCAAGTGATTAGGGAGATCGCACAGTGGTTAGTTTACACATGAAGGCATGACTGACCAAGTGCTTAGGGAGATCGCACAGTGGTTAGTTTACACATGAAGGCATGACTGACCAAGTGCTTAGGGAGACTGCACAGTGGTTAGTGCTGCCAGAAGAAACACCACGCCACCAGAGGCTCCACCACACCAGCGTTCTGCACAACATGAGGCCACAAAGTATGGTGTGGGAGAGCTGTGACATCTAGAGCGTGGATGCAGGGTTTATTAGATGACGTACTAGGATTACACAGCAGACTTTCATGAAAGAAAATACCATCCTGATGTCACCAGGAAGAGTGACATGAGACCGTATATTGTACTCCACTCAGTTTCATCAAAACTACAAATGATTCAGACTGAGCTCTGCTGTGCCATATGATAGCAGATTAGAGGGAGTCCTGGTGAAAGGGGAGGAAGCAGCTCTTGATCTGTGTTAACACAAAGAAAGACCAGAGCCCTGAAGGGACCTGAAGCAGATGAAAGGAGCTCCAGCAGGATGAGGTCGAAGAAGAACAGAATTCAACTTCATGAACCTTAAGTTATGTTAAAGCAGGTGTCCCATAGCTATGTGGGTGAACACAGCCGTCACAGGGTCATCTGGACTTGACCCGAGGAGGTGCAGGTCAGGTGTCAGATCACAGCAGCGTACCCCCCCCCCCCCCCCCCCCCCCCCCCCCCCAAGATCCAGGTAGAACTCTTCTCAGCTGCCTCTGCCATTGCCTTCAGGGTTCTGGTCGTCTTCTTACCGGAAATCCCGAGCTGTTTCATGAGGTCATAGGCTGATGAGCCTACAAACCCCTTCTCTCCAACTTCTATGGTGAGGAACCGGGCCTGGAAGTCAGATTCCCTCACACAGCTCGCTAGACTGGCATACTTCTCAGTCTTATAGAGGTGCGCTTGCTCCATTCTGCTTTTCGAATGGCACAGTGAGTTCGATCAGAATCATTTGTTTTGATGAACCTGAGTGGAGAACAATATCCGGTCTCACGCCACTCTTCCTGATGACCGCCAGATGGTTCTCCCATTCTGGAAGGTCTACTGTGCATTCCCAGTCATCTGCTCCATCCAGTAAACTCTGTTTCCATGCTCTTGATATCACAGCTGTTCCAGACCATGGTTTGTGGCCTCCTGCCGTGTAGAACTTTGTTGCTGGAGTTACTAGTGGCGTAGATCTTCCAGTACTAACCGCATGTGCGATCTCCTTGAGCTTGGTTGTCCCTCTG
This sequence comes from Conus canariensis, assembly GCA_033310375.1. NCBI lineage: Eukaryota > Metazoa > Mollusca > Gastropoda > Neogastropoda > Conidae > Conus > Conus canariensis. Next base: position 144,351 of record CM065724.1, read on the forward strand.
TCTGTACCTTCGCTGGGTAAGTGCTGCTTTGCATGAAAAAAAGAAAAAGAAAGTCTGACAGCAGAAGGGGCAACTAGGACTGATGACCTGGGACCTACCCACTCCTCTTCGAGAGCGAGGAATTCTGGGCCAAAACACTTGTAAGAGGGTAGTGACCTACCCACTCCTCTTCGAGAGCAAGGAATTCCGGGCCAAAACACTTGTAAGAGGGTGGTTTCTTTTCTGAAGACTTTCTGCTGTCGCGCTTTCCCTAGACATTCTTCCTGCACGTATATAAATGGCCAAAATTCAGGCAGATCAGTATGTTATGACCATCTAAATCAGATCATGTGATGATGAAACGTGCATGCGACTGCTCAGCTTCAGACTGGTCAGTAGGCCATATCATATCAAATGCAGTGTCTGAAACACTGAAGTCAGAATGTATAGCTGCCTCTGCAGTCATTCCTCAGTTAAGCATTCTTGGAATGCGGGGTCAAGACTATCAACAGGTGGCTTCGTTACAGAGAATAACTGATCTCCCCATCAATGAGATTATCAACAGGTGGTTTTGCTACAGAGAATAAACGATCTCCTCATCGATGAGACTATCAATAGGTGTTTTCTCTACAGAGAGTAACCGATCTTCTCATTGATCTGATGATCTCTAGCTTACTGCAGAATTCTCGTGCCCTTTCCCTACCTCCCTCCCACCCTCCCACACTCTCTTCCTGTACTTGTGTAGTGCATTATTCGTTCTTTTTTTCTTTAATGTATTCATTGTTGTATATGTGTATTGTGCAGTGCTGTAAGATGTTTTCTTACATACATTTCGATGTATTTTCTTTGTTTGAGGGCTGGATATAAAATTTTAAAAAAATCCACTGACGTTGTGCTTATTCCTTTCCCTCAATAAACAACATTTGGTTCGTTCGTTCGTTCGTTCAGAATTGTGGCTGCAGTGCTGCTGGGTATCAGAAGGAAGAGGCAGGTCTGGATCTATGGCGTGACATACAACTGCACCAATATCAGCAGTAAGAGGGTGGCCTGGATCTATGGCGTGACATACAACTGCACTTGTGTCAGCAGTAAGAGGGTGGCCTGGATCTATGGCGTGGCATACAACTACACTTGTGTCAGCAGTAAGAGGGTGGCCTGGATCTATGGCGTGGCATACAACTGCACTTGTATCAGCAGTAGGAGGGTGGCCTGGATCTATGGCGTGACATACAACTGCACTTGTATCAGCAGTAAGAGGGTGGCCTGGATCTATGGCGTGACATACAACTGCACTTGTATCAGCAGTAAGAGGTTGGCCTGGATCTATGGCGTTACATACAACTGCACTTGTATCAGCAGTAAGAGGTTGGCCTGGATCTATGGCGTGGCATACAACTACACTTGTATCAGCAGTAAGAGGTTGGGCTGGATCTGTGGCGTGACATACAACTGCACTTGTATCAGCAGCAAGAGGGTGGCCAGGATCCATGGCGTGGCATACAACTGCAGCACCAACATCAACAGTAAGAGGTTGGTCTGGATCTATGACGTGACATACAACTGCACTAGTATCAGTTGTGGCTGCAACGATGTCGTATCAGCAGTGAGAGATAGACGGGGTCTGTTGCGTGACGTACAACTTGCAACAAAATGCTGACAGGGTATCAGCAGTAAGAGATTGGCCTGGGGCTGTTGTATGATGTACATCTATATTGACCACATCAGTTATGGCCACAATGTTGTCAGCGTTTCGCTACCACCCGTGGCATGAAGATCCACAGAACAAAGATGGGATGTGTGAAGACTCATCTGAATGAGCAGCAGCGCACTGCATCAGCAGATAAGACGTCGGAAGACCAAGGCCAGGATTTAAACCACAGTGCCAAGGACATCCACGCTGTTGGTTCGGATGAGGAATTTGCACAGGCCCTCGATGCCAGGCGCCTGAAACTCAACCTGCCACGAGCAAACGAAACTGAAGATTGGGAGAAACTGGATGCAAAAATCGTCCAAAGACTCGATGCACTGATAGGGAAAAGCACCCTGGAACACAAACTAGCCACATATGGGGACATTGTGTATGCCACATGTAGAGACGCCTATGGAGCAAAACTACCCAAAGAGAAAACACCTCCAAAGAAATCCAGACGCCAAGAAAAGATGGACAAGATCAGGGTCCAAAAGAAAAACCTCAAGATGCAAATGAAGACCGCACTGCCAGCTGAAAAACAAGGCTTGGAAAAACTGTGGAAAGACCTGAAAGAAAAACACAGTGCCCTCAGCAAAGCGGAATCTGCGAGGAAGAGGAAGAGCAAAAAGAAGAAGACACAAGAGCGCTTCTTCAGAGACCCCTTCCAGTTTGCCAGAACACTGTTTGAGCAGCCAAAATCTGGGACCCTAAGTGTGGACAAAGGAGTTCTTGAGCAGCATCTGAGGAAAACATACTCTGACCCACAGAGCAAAGCACCACTCGACATTCAAGGTCTGGTGTGGCCAACCAACCCTGAGGAACAGTTCAATGGCAAGCCTCCAACGTTGGCGGAAATCAAGAAGGTGGTCGACAAAGCCAGAGCCAAATCATCACCAGGGCCAAACGGAATACCTTACCAGCTTTACAAGAAATGTCCCAAGGTGCTGGAGTGGCTCCACAGGCTGCTGCGATCGGCTTGGAGAAACCAGAAGATCAGCAGCCAGTGGATGACGGCAGATGGTGTGTACATCCCCAAAGAGCAAAACTCAAGTGACATTAGCCAGTTCAGGCCAATATCACTACTGAACGTCGAAGGGAAAATCTTCTTCTCTGTCATGGCAGCAAGGCTGACCAAGTACCTGATGGAAAACAAGTACTTGGATGTGTCAGTCCAGAAAGGTGGCATCCCAGGCGTGGCGGGCTGTGTAGAACACGCCACAATGATCTGGGACGCAATCCAAAAAGCAAAAACAGAAAAGAGAGACCTGGACGTAGTGTGGCTTGATCTGGCAAACGCATATGGATCTGTGCCCCATGAGATGATACAGTTGGCTCTTGAGATGTACCATGTGCCAAAGAACATCCGCGACATGCTCAAGAAGTACTTCAATGGCTTCTCAATGCGGTTCTCTACCAAGGAGTACACAACAGACTGGATCAACTTGGAAGTGGGTATTGCAATGGGCTGTGCAATTTCCCCAATACTGTTCGTGCTGGCAATGGAACTCATCTTGAAAGCAGCAACAAACAACGCGAGACAAACAGACCTTGGCGATGGATACAAGATGCCTCCTCTCAAGGCCTTCATGGATGACACTACAGTGATTTCATCCAGAGAAGACGAGACACGTCATGTGCTGGAGAGGCTGGACGACATAGTTGCCTCATCCAGAATGAAGTTCAAGCCAAAGAAATCACGGAGTCTCTCACTGAGGAAAGGAAAAGTAGCCGGATCTGTGGTCTTCAGTGTTGCCAACCAGGCCATTCCAACAGTCACAGAAGAACCAGTCAAGAGCCTTGGAAGATGGTATGATGATACGCTGAAAGACACACAAAGAGCAAAAGAAACCAAGCAGATGGCGGAGGAAGGCTTGGAGACCATTGACCAGTGTGGGCTCCCTGGCAAATACAAGGTCTGGTGTCTGCAGTTCATGCTGATACCAAAGCTGCTATGGCCTCTGATGATATACGACATCTGCACCAGCATAGTGGAGGCAATGGAAGCCAAAATCAACAAGTTCACAAGGAAATGGCTTGGTGTCCCACCCTGTCTGACTGACATAGCGCTGTACTGTCGCCAAGCAAAGCTGAAACTACCCCTGAAATCCATCCTGGAGGAATACAAAGCAGGGAAGATCAGACTTCAAAGCATGCTGGAGGACTCAGGAGACAAGGTGATAGAAGCAATTAAGCCCCAGCTGAAGACAGGCAGAAAATGGAAAGTTCAAGAGGCGATGGATTCTGCAAAAGAAAGTCTCAAGATCAGAGAAATAACAGGACACACACAGACCAACAGACAGGGACTGGGGGTGACCAAAACTGAATGGTGGTCAAAGGCCAAAGGAAAAGCCAAAAGAGACATGATAATTCAGGAGATGAGAAAAGAAGAAGACCAAAAAAGACTCCAAAAAGCAGTCCAGCAGAGCCAGCAAGGGCAATGGACAACGTGGGAGAATGCACTCCAAAGAAGTCTCACTTGGAATGACATTTGGCACATGGCCCCTCTCAGGATCAGCTTCATTCTCAGATCTGCATATGACCTTCTGCCCTCAAATGCAAACCTGGTGAAGTGGGGGAAAACAGACGATCCTGCATGCCCCCTCTGCCATGAAAAACAAACAGTGGAGCATGTCCTAAGCTCATGTAAAGTAGCCCTGGCTCAAGGAAGGTACACATGGAGGCACAACCAAGTGCTCAAAGAAATTGTACAAGTAGTCTGGGCTAGTACCAACACCACAAAAGGGAAAATCAGGACTCCAAAAGCACCCGCAACATTCTTCACGGCAGGAGGCAGCAAATCATGGCCAAGAACAACAGTGCCACTCGAAACATGCAGGCAGAGTCTGCTGGACGGGGCAGATGACTGGGAGTGCACTGCAGACCTCCCAGAATGGAAGAGTCACCCAGAGATCATCAGCAAGAGTGGCATGAGACCAGACATAGTAGTCCACTCTAAGTCAACCAAGCAGCTGATCATGATCGAGCTCACGGTGCCATATGAGAACAGAATGGAGGCAGCTCAAATCTACAAGACTGAAAAGTATGCTGATCTGGCAAACAGCCTGAGGAGAGAAGGCTATCAGGTCAAAGTCCTCACTGCAGAAATTGGAGCTAGGGGGTTTGTAGGAACGTCTGCATACAGCCTCATGAAACAGCTCTCAGTTGCAGGGAAGGAAAAAACCAGAGCCCTGAAAGCAATGGCAGAAGCGGCAGAGAGGTGTTCAAGCTGGATCTGGTCAAGGAGGAACAAAAGTGAACTTCATAAGGCTTAATTTCCCTACAAATATCAGGTGTCCCTGTGGCTCAGTGGTTAAAGCGCGAGTCATTAAGTGGAAAATGAGCATGTCCAGAGGGTCATGGGTTCGAATCCCAGCCATGGCTCGTCCCAAGATGGGAAAAAAAAAAGGGGCAGCAGAGGGACATCCGGAGTCATGAACCGGGTGTTGCCCAACCCCCCTAGAGTGTCAGGAGATAAGGGCCGAAACACTTGCTTGAAGGGGGCTTCTCTTCTGAGGACTCTCTGCTGCCACGCTCTCCACGAGTTTCTTTCTACTCAGGGGAAGAGATGGGAGAGGTTGGCCTGGGGCTGTTGTATGATGTACATCTATATTGACCACATCAGTTATGGCCACAATGTTGTCAGGGGAAGACATGGGAGAGGTTGGCCTGGGGCTGTTGTATGATGTACATCTATATTGACCACATCAGTTATGGCCACAATGTTGTCAGGGGAAGAGATCGGAGAGGTTGGCCTGGGGCTGTTGTATGATGTACGTCTATATTGACCACATCAGTTATGGCCACAATGTTGTCAGGGGAAGACATGGGAGAGGTTGGCCTGGGGCTGTTGTATGATGTACATCTATATTGACCACATCAGTTATGGCCACAATGTTGTCAGGGGCTGAGATAGGAGAGGTTGGCCGGTGTCTGTTGCATAAGGGCCTGCACCTTGCACATGCGTCGGTCATCACCACGCTGGTGAAGTTCAGATTGTCACGGGTCTCGGTGCGTGTACAGCAAATGGCTACCGCAAGTATCAGCTAGACTTCTTTCACACACAACACACACACACACACACACACACACACACACACACACACACACAGCCCTCCCGGCACACGCCTCCCACTTCATTTCTTCTTCTTTTTTTTAAAATGGTCTTTATTGAAGCTATTCCTTATACTCTGTGACAAAAGGCGTTTTGTTCCAGACAGTTTAGAAACGGGACCAAAACAAATGAAACACCTAGTTGAGCAAGGTTGTGCGTGCATAGCTTGCATGGATTACATGAACATAAATCACTTACCTGTTGTGGGATGAGTTTTTCATAGTCACTGTTGACATGTCTATTTCCTTGTAAAGGTATGTATATGTTAAGCCTATGGTGATAGGGAAATAGGTTGTTTAACATATTTTATGAATTGAAAACTTAACAATCTTTAGATATGTTTATTACAGAACACCAACCAACGTCTACAGTTGTTGTTGTTGTTGTTGTTGTTGTTGTTGTTGTTGTTTTTATGAAGGGATGAGGTATCTATGTTGTGAACATGATGTATTCAGCTGGAATTAACAGTTAAATGAATTGTTATTTGTTCCTTTAGTCAATAGTTTCTCTTAGAAGAAGTTAACACCCCCTACCCTCTCATTTTTTTAAAGGGTCTTATTGAAGCTATTCCTTATACCCTGTGACAAAAGGCGTTTTGTCCAAGACAGTTTAGAGACGGGACCAAAACAAATGAAACACCTAGTTGAGCGAGGTTGTGCGCGCATAGCTTGCATGGATTACATGAACATAAATCACTTACCTGTTGTGGGGAAGTTGTTGGATGAGTTTTTCATAGTCACTGTTGACATGTCTTTTGCATTGTAAAGGTATGTATATGTTAAGGCTATGATGATAGGGAAATAGGAGGTTTAACATATTTTATGAATTGAAAACTTAACAATCTTTAGATATGTTTATTACAGAACACCAACCAAAGTTTACAGTCTTTTTGATGAAGGGGTGGGGTATTTATGTTGTGAATATGATGTATTCAGTTGGAATTAACAGTTAGAATGAATTGTTATTTGTTCCTTCAGTCAGTAGTTTCTCTTAGAAGAAGTTCAACGAGAAATACTTGGTTGATGGATAATATCACACACACACACACACACACACACACACACACACACACACACACACACACACACATCACACACACACACACACACACACACACACACACACACACACACAAAACGTATGCTCCCGAAAATGATATGTTATTGTGTGGTGCGACTGATGATGAGATACAGTTAATAAGACAGTCATTTATTTTGGAGAAGTGTATGCTTGTGTCTATGAAGTGTCATCAGTCATAATTGCAAGTTTACCTGAAATCACCTTGGTTGATGTTTCAAGAAAGGGGATATAAAGGAAATGGTTCTAATGAGGGTAATAAAAAGAAATCCTTTCTTGTCAAACGTTATTGATAAGAGTAACAAAGGGAAATGGTTTCTTATTATTGCTAATAAGGGTAGTAAATCGAAATCTTTTCTTGGTTAGCGTTTCATGTAAAGGTATGGTGTCTATGTCGTTGTGTTCACTTAGGATAAGAGGACTAATTTTCATGGCCTGTGGTTGGACACTGGGGAAGAAGGGGAGGTTTCAAAAGGACAAAAAAGTTTCATGGCCATGGACACTGAAAGAGGGAGGATGAACAACGTATTAAAAGTCAGTTTAACTGTGCAGGCTTCCAGTGCCACGGACTGGGCACGTATTCAATTGTTGGTGCCAGGAAATGGGCACTGACTGACGTCAGGTTTTCGCCAAGTTACGGGAATTGCTACCTTCCAGGGAGGACATCTTGAAACTGGGACTGGTGTAGAGCGCCGTTTTGGTATTGAAACGCCGTTTTGGTATTGGCATACGAAAATGGCGTTTCAATACCAAAACGGCGTCTTAGGTCCCGCCGTTTTCGTATTGAACACCAAAATGGCGGGACGTAAGACGCCGTTTTAGTATTCATCATCATCATCATCCAGTTGACGTCCTCAGTCATCATGTTGACTATTCTGACGTTTTTGAATGTGGGTTGACGCAGCATTTAAAAAAAAAAAAAAAAAAAAAAAAAAAAAAAAAAAAAACAGCAGCAGCAGAGGTTTAATGTAGTTTTCTTACTCTTGGCACAAACATGTCAAGAGTCTTTGCCTAGAGTACTGTATCGGGCAGGGCGTTCCACTCCTTTATAGTGCGTGGGTAAAAGGACCCCTGTCGATACAAGGTTCGGCACTGTAGTTGCTTAAATTGCTGTTCATGTCCTCTACGTTGACGGGTTGGAGCAGGAATCATCTGGGATCTGTCCATGCAGACCAAACCATGTTTGATCTTAAACAGCATGGTCAGTCTGGTGGTCTTTCTTCGCTGCCGTAGGGGGTGCCAGTCCAGCTGCTTGATGAGGCTGCTGACGTTGGAGGAGTTGCCGTTTTCGTATGCCAATACCAAAACGGCGCCCAATACCAAAACGGCGCTTCTCGTACCCGCCGTTTTGGTCTGTGGCATACCAGGCCTGTGGCATACATATAGGGCCTTTGGCATATAGGGCCTGTGGCATATAGGGCCCTACCCCAGTAATCACCTTCCCTCATTTGTCGATACGAAAACTTGATCAGCAGTGCTCTTTTAACATCAATCATGCGAGAAAAGCAGATATTGAGATTTGAACCAGATGCACGAAAACAGGTCCTTTAAGGCCGGTCAGGATACCAAAACGGCGGGTACGAGAAGCACCGTTTTCGTATTGGGCGCCGTTTTCCCATGCCAATACGGAAACGGCGCCCAATACTAAAACGGCGTCTTACGTCCCGCCGTTTTGGTGTTCAATACGAAAACGGCGGGACCTAAGACGCCGTTTTGGTATTGAAACGCCGTTTTCGTATGCCAATACCAAAACGGCGTTTCAATACCAAAACGGCGCTCTACAACTGTCAAGGAACGCCCAAGGACAATGACTTTGAAGAGCTGCCTGGAGTGAAGTGCCAGGAGCAGGGATTGAAAAGGAAATCTTCACAACTGTGGTGATGTTAAATCTTGTTTCCCCTCCTCTGTCCTTACCTAGGCTATGACAAATTTAAAAAAAAACTTTATTTCTTGATGTGAATAAAAGGGTGTGGCTTAATATGGTTTCAACAGAGTATACTTTGCCGGTAGGTGAACACGTTTTTGATTTGGAGCGACAGAGAGTACAGATAGCAGGCACACATACAAGCATTTATACATATTCTTTCTTCTGTCTATCTGGCACTTTCTATACAGTGGTGACCCCTTCTTTCTTTCCCCTGGGTTGGGATTACAAGTTGTTTTTTTTTCGGAAGAAAACACTTTGCCTGTTCCAGAGGGTTCGCTTGAAAATACTTCCATTTGAAAAAAAAAATTTGATCAAGTGTTTTTTTGTTTTGTTTTTGTTTTTCCACCTGCGGTTTTGTGGGGGTGCCTCATTGTACATAGCAAGTTCTGGGTTACCGAGGTAAATTTTTTTTTTTCTTTGTCTAATTGATTATCCTGTCATTTTACTGCTCATCTTATCTGACTTGTCTGTCATTCTGTAGACTTTCTGTATGTCATTAGTATGAGCCACACCCCATAGCTTTTTGTATGTATCCCAGTTCGTTTTGTTCGTTTCCATACCTTAGGCTTGTGTATTGTTTTCCCATTATTTTTCTTCTTTCCTGTATTTCTGAAAGAATATAACTACATTTTATAATTTTTCTATTGTGAGAAGTGAATATGGATGATGAAACATCTAGTCGCCTCGTGAAACAGGCACAGACACTTAGCCTTAAGGGTGACCAAATATATTGAAGATGCTTTGGAGAGGAATGAGCACCAAAAACTGCGTGAGATGAAACAGAAAGAATTGGAGCTTCAGAAAGAGGGAGGATGAACAAAGTACTTTAACTGTGCAGGCTTCCAGTGCCAGGGACTGGGCACGTATTCAATTGTTGGTGCCAGGAAATGGGCACGGACTGACGTCAGGTTTTTGCCAGGTTACGGGCATCGCTACCTTCCAGGGATTGGGAGGAGGACATCTTGAAACTGGGACTGTCGAGGAACGCCCAAAAACAATGACTTTGAAAAGCTGCCTGAGCAGGGATTGAAAAGGAAATCTTCACAACTGTAGTTTCAACAGAGTATCCTTTCCCAGTAGGTGAACGCGTTTTTGAGTTGGAGCGACATAGAGTACATAATGATAGCAGGCACACATACAAGCATTTATACTAGATTCTTTATTCTGTCTATATGGCACTTTCTTTACATGTCCAAAGGTGGATCCTCTTTATTCTGTCTATCTGGCACTTTCTTTACATACTCCAAGGGTGGATCCTTGGGCAAATGAACGTATTCCTGGATTCCCACCTTCCCACCCTCACTCCTTTTCATTAAAAAAAAAAAAAAAATCAAGATAGATGTGCACATGCATACATGATCAAAAGACACCTTGCGGTCTCCAGGACAGGCCCCCTCCATTGTACCTCAGATAGTTACTGTCAGCGTTGGGGAGGTTACCGACTGCTGACCTCAGACAGTTACTGTCATCATTGAGGGGGTTACCGACTGCTGTCCTCAGTCAGTTACTGTCAGCATTGAGGGGGTTACCGACGGCTGACCTCAGACAGTTACTGTCAGCATTGAGGAGGTCACTGACGGCTGACCTCAAACAGTTACTGTCAGCATTGAGGAGGTCACCGACGGCTGACCTCAGACAGTTACTGTCAGCATTGAGGGGGTTACCGACTGCTGACCTCAGACAGTTACTGTCAGCATTGAGGAGGTCATCGACGGCTGACCTCAAACAGTTACTGTCAGCATTGAGGAGGTTACCGACTGCTGACCTCAGACAGTTACTGTCAGCATTGAGGAGGTTACTGTCTTCTGACCGGGGCACTGCCCCTCAGTGGACCAGCCACAGTTCAGAATCGCTCCCACCACTACTAGGCCTTCTTCATTTACCTCTTTTGTTTGTTTGTTTGTTTTAACTGATGTTGCCAGTACTTCGTTTTCAGAATTCTGTATTATCGAGGGTTATATATATATATATATATATATATAAAATCCAAAAGAAAAAAGACATAAGAACAACAAGCTGTCGTGGTTCTAAATGAAATTTTCGGCTTTATTTGCCTTCGTCAGCACATGACATCCTCCCTGAGTGCCAGCAGGTAAGGTAGTGAGGGAAGAGACGTAAATATTTCAATATGACGTAATATAAAACAAATTACGTACTAGAATGATACGTAACTCGACAGACGTGTCACAGGTAGTAATTTGATGGATGAAAGCTGTGTGTGTGCGCGTGCGCGTGCGCGCGCGCGCGTGCGTGCGTGCGTGCGTGCGTGTGTGTGTGTGTGTGTGCGTGTATGTGTGTGTGTGTGTGTGTGTGTGTGTGTGTGTGTGTGTGTGTGGTGTGCGTGCGTGCGAGTGTGTGTGTGTGTGTGTGTGCGCGCGCGCGCGCGCGCGTGCGAGTGCATGGGCTCGTGTGTGTGTGTGTGTGTGTGTGTGTGTGTGTGTGTGAGGTGTAGTCTTCAATTTAATGTCTATTCACGTTATGTGGTCTAGACACACAAAATAGAAGAACGCAGCAGCACTAAAAAATATACCAAGTAGCATCCAATAAAGATACAACATCTGCATCTCTTTACAGGTGTGTAAAAATCGGACCCCGAGTCAATGCCATTGTCACATATTATTGAGGACTTACTTAAACATTCAACCAGGGAAGATTCAGCTAAAGCAAGAAAAGTCTTTTCTAAGAAAACGGTTCACATCTTAGTAGTTTCTACATATTTGATATCTTTTTCGCCACAGCTGTATTTTCTGTCATTTGTAAATTTTGTTTTAAAACCATTAAGTTTAAGTCTGGATCTAGGAGGTCATTGACCTTACATGAAGTGTGTGTGTGTGTGTGTGTGTGTGTGTGCGTGCGTGCGTGCGTGCGTGCGTGCGTGCGTGCGTGCGTGCGTGCGTGCGTGCGTGCGTGTGTGTGTGTGTGTGTGTGTGTGTGTGTGTGTGTGTGTGTGTGTTTGAAGAGACAGAGACAGAGACAGAGACAGACAGTGAGATTGTTTTGTTAAATCATCCTCATAACTTTATAATATGTGTCTGTTTTCAGGATAGCCTCCCCACCCCCCACCCTAACCCCACTCCCTACACCCAAGGAAAAAAATAATGAAAGAAAAGAGGGGGGGGGGGGGGGGGGAGGGGTTGTTTATAAACACGTCGTTCAGGTCATCCAGGACGGAGAAGCGATCAGGCTCCGCCACAAAATGATGGTGAAGCATGTTGTTACTGGATAAGTAATCAGGCTTCATGACAAAATGATGGCCAAATAATGTTACAGAAGTATTCGGCCTCCACAACAAAATGACGATGAAAACATTTTGTTTCAGAGAAGTATTCAGGCTCTGCTGCAAAATGACGGAGAAAACATGTTACAGGAGAAGTATCCACGATCCACAGCAAATGATGGCGAAAACATGTTGTTACAGGAAAAATATTCCGAATCCACAACAACTGACAGCGAAAGCGTGTTCTTACATGAGAAGTCCACAACAAATGATGGAGAAAACATGTTGCTACAGGAGGAGTGTTCAGAATCCACAGCAAATGATGGCAAAAACATGTTGCTACAGAAGTATCCGGGTTCCACAACAACGTGATGGTGAAGACATGTAGTTAAAGGAAAAGTATTCAGGCTCCACAACAAGATGATGGCGACGACATCTTGTTACAGGAGAAGTATTTGGGCTCCACAACAAAATGATGGCGACGACATTTTGTTACAGGAGAAGTATTTGGGCTCCACAACAAGATGCTGGTGAAACATGCTGTTGCAGAAGAAGTATTTGGGCTGCACAACAAAATGATGGCGAAAACATATTGTTATGGAAGAATTATTCGGGCTCCACTACAATGATGGTGAGAACATGTTACAGGAGAAGTATTCAGGCTCTACAAGAACTGTTGGCGACAATATGTTGTTACAGGAGAAGTATTCGGGCTCCAGAACAAATGATGGCGAAAACATGTTGTTACAGGAGGTTCCGTAACAAATAATGGTAAAACCTGTTTTTGCAAACACGTATTCAGGCTCTGCAACAATCGATGGTGAGAACATGTTGGTACAGGAGAAATAGTCAGGATCTTCAAGGTACTCTGGCTCCACAAAAAATGGTTGCTGGCGACGTGTTACTGTAAACTGTTCAAACCCAGTGGATGTAGTGTCTGCAATTTACTTATCCAGAATGCCTCCCGCTGCAGTCGTTTTTGTTTTGTGTCAGAGTGCACTTTCTCTATTGGTAGACATTTTATGTTGGAGAGTGAGTGTTGTGGCCTGTTGAAATGTGATGTGATGTGTGTGCCCGTGTTCTTATTTATGTTTGATCTGTGTTGGTAGAACCTTGTTTTGAGACTGTTCTTTGTCTCTCCAACATATTGTGCGTCAGTGCACATGTCACAGAACAGCAGGTAGATGATATTGCTTGTTTCGCATGTCATTCTGTTGCGGAGCCTGAACAACTCTCCCGTTCTGGACGATCTGAATGAATTGGATTCCACAAGGTGGACCTGATACAACACACACTTGTCCTTCTCACATTCGTAGGATCCAGGACAGTCGTCAACAGGAGCTGGTAGGCAAGAGGGCATGAGCATAGTCCTCAAGGAGTGGCAGTTCCTTTCTGCCACTGAAGGGGGTTGAGGGACTGCTTTTTTCATCCTCTCGCTGTTGGTGATGAGGCTGTGATGTAGCTCTCGTGTCCAGGATCTCAATGGTGGGTTGGCAGGGTTGTGTGTCACGATCAGAGGTGGGCGAGGTTCTGATACTTGTTTTGATTTGTACTGGAGCGCCTCTTGTCGGGGAATCCGTCGGACTTTTTCTGCTGCAGTTTGGACAATGTCTTGCTTGTAGCCACGTGCCTGGAAGCGTTTGGACATTTCCCGGACCCTTTCTTCAAACACAGCATTGTCTGAGCACAGTCTCTTAAGCCTCAGGAACTGGCTGAATGGAATGCTCCTGTGTACATGTCCAGGATGACATGACTGGGGACTCAGATAAGAATGTGCATCAGTGGGCTTTGTATAAAGATCTGTTTGAAGGAATCCATCTTTTAAGGAAATGGCTATATCCAGGAATGGGATACTGCATGGCGATGTATTGAAGGTGAACTTGATGGTTTCATGGAACGAGTTTATGTGATCCATAAACTGTTCCAATTCATCTTCTGATTTCACCCACAAGACAAAAATGTCATCTATGAAACGTTTCCATAGATGATCAGGGATATAAACAGGACTGGAGGCTAGTAATTGCTGTTCCAGCCACGCCATGAACAGATTCGCAACTGCAGGGGCAAGTGGGGTGCCCATCGCTGTGTCAAAGATTTGGTGATATACGTTTTCATCAAAGCGAAATACATTATTTTTTAGCACATGGTCTGCCATTCGGACAACTTCAGTGGCTGGTGGGATATCGGTACTGCAGTGGTTGTCCAAGAAGTGGTGTAGTGCTGTTTTGAGATCGTCATGAGGAATGTTGGTGGACAGGCCAACAACATCGATTGTCACTAACCTCGTGTCCTGATGGAAAGGCCCATATGCTAGATTCCGCTGTTGTATAATGCGGAGCATGTGCGTGGAATCCTGAATATAGGTTGGAAGGTTGGTGACAAAAGGTTGTAGCCAGCTGTCTACCAGCTTGGAGATTTTTTCCGTTGGTCCGTTTATTCCTGAGACGATCGGTCTTCCTGGAGGTTTAAATGGATGCTTGTGTATCTTGGGCAGGGTATAGAATCTGTGACATGTAACCTGAGAAGGCTCAGTCTCTGCCCATTTTAACGTGGTGTTACTAATGTATCCTTTGTTATATATATCTTTCAAAATTTGGTTGGATTTTTTGGCGATTTCACAAGTTGGATCTTTAGACAGCTTTGTGTAGTGATTTTGATTGCTCAGTTGCCTGTGTGCCTCATCCATATAATCCTGTACATTTTGTACGACTACTTTGCCTCCCTTATCTGCCTCTGTGATACGTATTTTCCGGCTGTGCACCATTTCTTTGAGCTCTTTCAGGGCTTGTCTTTCTTCCTGTTTCAGGTTATCTCTTGGAGCCCTTGAGCTTGTGAACAGGTGAGCACGACTCTGTATGTATGTATGTATATATATATATATATATATATATATATATATATATATAAGAGAGAGAGAGAGAGAGAGAGAGTGATGATGATGATGATGATCATCATCATCTTTATTTCCAAGGGTAACAGATAAGCAAACACGTGCTTTTTTTCCCATCAGGCCCTTGCCCCGCTAAGGGACTAACTAAGGATAACTAGCGACTAAAATTTACAAAACTTTTAACAAACACATATCTTCACAAATGCATTAAAGAGAGAGAGAGAGAGAAGAGAGAGAGAGAGAGAGAGAGAGAGAGAGAGAGAGAATTGTGTTTATCTAGTTTAATATATCCTTACAACCAACACTAAATACACACGCATACATAAGCACGCGCACGCACACAAGCGCGCGCGCGTGCGCGCGCACGCACACACACACACACACACACACACACACACACACACACACACACACACACACACACACACAGGGGAGTCGTGGAAAAAGTCTGTAGGTGATCTTTGAGGTGTATTTGCAGCTGTGGACATTAACCATTACATCTTTCCGATTGACGCCTGTCGCAATTAAAAAACAAATCGGGATTTGCCACTGGTCAGAAAGTCTGTATCCCCGTGTCTTTTTATCACTTTAGTCGAACGACCATGCGCACTCGACCGATTTTATAGCAACCATCCTATACTTTAACCGTCCCCCCCCCCCCCCCCCCCCGTACTCATGGTCGTTGTAACACGACAATCGTATTCTGAATGTATCCGTTGTTTGTGTTACGCTATCGTGGCACTTTCGGATTAGTTTTTGAACAGGTAATCTCAATGTTCTTACTACACCTAGTCATTTGCTTATCATCTGAGTGAGGAAACAAATCGCTTATAAAGCCCCCTGTTTTCAGTTTCTTTCGAGCATCAAATTCGGCCGCCGTGCAGTCTCTGTGAGAGTGAGTTGTCAGCAAATCTCAGAGGACAGAACAAAACCTTGAGGGAAGAAGTGTGAACTGCTACTCACACTTCTGTTCTAGCCTGTCGGTACAGACTGCCAACATTCGATTTCATCGTCAGCTTGACATTTTGCACTTCTTCACTGCGTGTTGCCACAATAAAAAAGATCGATTTTGGGACACATCATCAGTTCCGCCACTATCATAGTAATTGTACGGTGTTCGCGGTGAACAAGGTATGCAGTATTACTAATGAATTGCCAGTCTTTATTATCAGGCAAATCTGTCGTTTAGGGACCCGTACTGTTGCATTCAATGTCTTTTTCCATGAAAGAGCAGGCAAACGTTTTAATTCTCACTGTCTTGGGTATGTTTATTTCACAGTGAGATGACTTGAAACATCAGGGAGAAATTGTAACAAACTTAAAAGAAAGATTACTATGCCACTAAACGAAAGAAACAAACAAATTACAAGACAAACAGGATGCATTTTGACCTCTTTGGCCTTCTTCAGGCAAGACGACATTCAAGACAATGAAAAAGAACATTTACTAATCTCCGCAAATTGGGTGCCATATTTTAGGAGATACGTGATTGTTCATTTTTCGTTTTCATTGACTTGAGTGTGGTTTGTCTTGCCAGAGGAAGACCAAAGAGGCTGAAACATTCTGTGTTTGTCATGTAATTCGTTTCTTTGGTCTGGCATCAGTAATTTTTCTTTTAAGTTAGGAATGTTTCATTCCTGTTCCTGTTTATGCACCCCATACAGCAGCAGAGTAATCAGCAAGATGATTGTGACCATCAAAGGTGAGAGTTGGGAAGGTTCTTTTGCTTTAATAGTATAACATTCAAAAAGTTAACTAGTTGGTTTTGAATTAATAAGGGCGCATAAAACTGCCGGGCAGGCCTTATAAACAACTTTTATGTTAGTTGTTCAACAACTTCGCGCTGGTGACCTACTCATTTTTGAGTGAACCAGTTTTTTAGGAAGAAGAAGAGAAGAAGAAGAACTTCACAAATGTACAACATTGAATGGTTAGATATAGTTAAAATGACAACTGACTCTTGAACTTTCTTTGAACTGACGTGCTCAGACCTGTTCCAGTATGCGGCTGGATAAAATGGAGGTTGCCTTGAATAGAAGGGAGCAGCAAAAGTTCTCTATACTCCTGATAATCCATTGACAGACTTGCAGAAGTGGTTACACAACAATTCTTGTGCACATTGCATGCTGTAGTCATTTGGGCCATATAAAGTAGGAGTGAACAACAAGCAGTGGATGCGCCATCTCGGTTCATGCTTTGGTCTCCAGGCAGGAAAAGGGAGTCAGGTGTGGGCAGCATTATACAGACTGATTTGGCCTGGTCTTGATACCAGCGTTATACAGATTGAATTGGCTGGTCTTGATACTAGCATTATACAAACTGAATTGGCCTGGTCTTGATACCAGCATTATATACAAACAAATTTGGCCTGGTCTTGATACCAGCATTATACAAACTGAACTGGCCTGATCTTGATACCAGCATTAACTTTCAGGACTGAACAATAACCATCGCCTGACTGCCCAGGGCAAGTGCACCCTCATGTTGAGAAGATGAAGTTCATTCTGAGCTTGCTGCACTGGGCGAGTGAAAGTTTTGACATCCATTTTGTTTGTTATGTCTATCTTTTTTTTTCATCCTAGATGCTGGTGCAATGGTCATCAGCAAGTGTAAAGTAGATGATTGTTTTAGCAGGTGTCACCAGGCCCTGCAGTTTGGAGACAAAGAGAATTGTGCGGCACCCCTAAGTTTCCTTGCCATTGGTTGCTGCTGTTACAGCATCAGTGGTAATTATCTTACAGTCTGCTTTGAGGCAGATTGTTTACTACTTCAGGGCATGTGCATATACTTGAAACGGTACAAAGTGCCTCAAATTACATATTGTTGACATAACACCCTAAGTATTGTCAGTGTGTTTGTATGCAGGGCAGACCCAAGATGGCAGAATATGTTTTTGTAACTGTGTCAGTGTATTTATTTGTGTTTAGGCCAGAGCCAAGGCTTTGGACCACATTTGTGTGACTGTCAGTGTGTTGCAGAGCAGAGGCGAGGCTTTGGACCACATCTGTGTGACTGTCAGTGTGTTGCAGAGCAGAGGCGAGGCTTAGGACCACATCTGTGTGTGTCTGTCAGTGTGTTGCAGAGCAGACCAGAGGCTTTGGACCACATCTGTGTGACTGTCAGTGTGTTGTAGAGCAGAGCCGAGGCTTTGGACCACATCTGTGTGACTGTCAGTGTGTTGCAGAGCAGAGGCGAGGCTTTGGACCACATCTGTGTGACTGTCAGTGTGTTGCAGAGCAGAGGCGAGGCTTTGGACCACATCTGTGTGACTGTCAGTGTGTTGCAGAGCAGAGGCGAGGCTTTGGACCACATCTGTGTGACTGTCAGTGTGTTGCAGAGCAGAGGCGAGGCTTTGGACCACATCTGTGTGACTGTCAGTGTGTTGCAGAGCAGAGGCGATGCTTTGGACCACATCTGTGTGACTGTCAGTGTGTTGCAGAGCAGAGCCGAGGCTTTGGACCACATCTGTGTGACTCGGTGTGTTTGTGTGCAGGGCCCAGCAGAGGCAGTGGACCATGCCTGTCAATCGACAGGCAGTCCTGCAATTGTCCCTGCTCCTGTTAGCGCTGCCCACCCAGTATTTCCTCACACACTTCATCTCCTCATCGGATTCCTCAGGCAGAAACCTTGCCTTCCGCAGGTCAGGTACATAGCACACACACACACACACACACACACACACACACACACAGAGAGAGAGAGAGAGAGAGAGAGAGAGAGAGAGAGAGAGAGAGAGAGAGAGAGGTAAAGTGTGTTCAGTGGTGTTGAACTGAAAGTCCAGTTGAAAATGGGAGTACCATGCATATTCCAGGCTTTCTGTTGGTGAGGTAAGATATTTGTTGTCTAATTTGATACACACATGGCATATAATCAAGTCAAACCAATCAACACTTTGAGTGGTGATCATCTTCATCATCATCTGGGCGTAATGTGAACAAAGTCCTAGGCAGTTACAAATATCAGAAGAAAGTGGCATAAGAGAGGGATATGAGGCAATCACATATTAGACAATAGTTTAGAGGAAAAGTTAGAAAAGATAAGGTAAGAAAAGGGAAATGGTGCAACACGGATACAGTACCAACAGATGGCAAAATACTTACTGATACTTACACCCTTATAGCCCACCCCTCTTCCCACACGCTTTTCCTCCACTCCTGTGGTATGCACCCTTCCCCCATGCATATAAACACATCTGTACATGTGCACACATCCACACACACAGAGACATACACGTGTGCACATACACATGCACACGCACATGCACACACACACACACACACACATGGAGACGCTGACACAAGCACACACACACACACACACACACACACACACACACACACACACACACACACACACACAGAGACGCACTGACAGACAGAAAGTCTCTCTCTCTCTCTCTCTCTCTCACACACACACACACAGACACACACACACACACACACACACACACACACACATGGAGACACTGACACAAACACACATGCACACATAGAAACACCGACAGTCGGATACACATGTACACACACACACACACACACATACACAAACACACACACACACACAACACACACACATAAAGACTTTTGTATAAACTAAATAATGTTGGCATAAACGGTAACATGTATAATTATATTCAAACTTTTTTAGAAAAAAGATCAATTCAAACAAGAATTGAACACACATATTCAACCCCAAGGATATTAGAAATGGGATTACCCCAAGGATCTGTGATTTCGCCAATCTTGTTTAATATTCTAATGGCTGATTTACCAAAAGGTTTATCTAAAGATGTTGTGTTGGCGCAATTTGCGAACAACATTTGTTTATGGATGAATGTTGCCATGAAGCGAAAAACCCCTTCACGATCACTTAATTATATACGCATTAAATATCAGCATGAACTAAGTAAAATCAGTGTTTTTTCCCCTCTGTTGAAAAAACAAATATTATACTATTCAAATCAGGGTATGACCCAGAGAATCTTCCTGTGTTTACTGTAAATAGTTCTAAACTTCTATCTTACAGTATGTGAAATCTGTAAAGTTTTCAGGTGTATATTTAAATCCTAAACTTTCTTGGAATCATCACATTGACTATATTACAAACAAAGCAAGAAAAAGTTTAAACTTTCTGAAGGTCGTAACTAAACAAAAGTGGGGACAAGATACAACAACTTTAACTGCTCTAGCAACGGCTCTTGTGCGTTCATGGCTTATTTATGCCGAAGAAGTCTTTTTTAGCACTTCCCAATATCTTTTGAATAAATTACAAAGTATTGACTGCAAGGCTTATAAACTTGCTCTAGGTGTTCCCATGCATGCATCTAACTTAGTAACTTATAGTGAAGATGGAATACTACCTCTAGAAGAGTTAAGAAAAGCATCTGCCTCGAAATTTACTTTAAAGAGTCTTACCTTGAATAATTTTTGTACAAATGAGGTATCTTTAAAATCTGAAGTAGATTTTGCTAAACGAGCGCGGGAAATCCAATCATTAAAATTTATTAAGTCTTATATTTCCAATCAAAACATACACTGAAATCACTAACATTGCTTCTGAACCATCCTTTTCACCAGTTCCTTGGTGGGTGCAAAAAAAAAAAAAAAGCCTCTTTTGATATCAGTTCCAACAAAATATCAAAACAAGAGATCCCCTATATATTAAAAAATTTTGTCAATGTTCATGTGGATGAAAATTACAGAAATTATATGAAGATTTTCACTGATGCTCAGTTTTAGACGATAATGTAACAGGCACTGCTTTTATTATTCCAGATTTGAATGTAGAGAAACTCTATAATCTTGGTAAAAACCTTTCCATATTTAGTGCAGAGCTCATTGCCATTTTGATGCCTTTGGAATTTATTTTACATTTCCCCCCCAATTCTTGTCGAATTCTTGTGTGTACTGATAGCAAATCGGTTCTGGGTGCCCTCCAGTCCCAAAATTCAAAAATTCGACTTGAGATTATATTAGAAATTAACCATATCATTCACCTTTTATCTCTTAAAGGGATCACTGTTATGTTTTATTTGGTACCATCTCTCAGTGGAATTGTATCAAATGAAAAGGTTGATCACGCAGCAAAAAGAGCAGCTAGAAATATGGAAAGCACAGCTTTACTTAATATACCTTTAGATCTTTCAGAATGCTATTCCTTAATTGACAAACAGACTGAGAAAAGCTTCCAACAGTCCTTAAAGAACTTGGAATCTCAGTACTATCATAACTATTGCATACAGTTCTGGAACACAGAATAAAACAGCAAAAACTTATTTAACTCATATACCTAGAGATGTAAGAAGCTTAATTCACAGATTATGTTTAAATTTACTAAAAACAAAATTCAGTAGAAATGTTAGATGTATGTGAAGAAATGCACAAAGTCTTTCACATTTGTTAATTCATTGCCCCAAAACCAAGAACTTGATTATCATGGCTGGTGGTAATACTATGGATAGATTGACCTCATCACTCTCTAAAGTGTTGAATGATTATTCGTTTCTCAGATTAGTTAGCCAAAGTTTCTTACAGTCCAGTTGGCATTTATCTTTTAGTTTCATTGGTTTTATCTAGTCACTTTTTTTTTTTTTTTTTTAAGAACACGTAGTAGTATTCAAAGTTCTACACACTTTTTCCCCCATCCCTCCACCTTTCTTTTCATAAGCATGCATCCACATACCACGCACACCAATAACACATCGTCTGATATCACTTCTAGTGAGAAGACGTTAAATTGAGGAAACACACACACACACACACACACACACACACACACACACACACACACACCGCACTCACTCACTCACTCTTGTGCTTGCACACATGCATCCTTGTGATGAGTCGGTATTGTCAATCATCCACTCCTTCTCCCACCATCGTGTACAAACTACAAACACACACACCATTCCCCCCTTTCTCTCTCCCTTTGTGTCACAAA
The DNA here is from genome assembly GCA_033310375.1 of Conus canariensis. Classification (NCBI taxonomy): domain Eukaryota; kingdom Metazoa; phylum Mollusca; class Gastropoda; order Neogastropoda; family Conidae; genus Conus; species Conus canariensis. The sequence goes on from CM065724.1 coordinate 166,181, forward strand.
CAGCAGTATAGATTTCAAATCTATGCCAACTCTCCCCTCTCAAAACTCTCAACAACACCCCCCCCCCCACCCCCTTAACTCCCAGCTTCAGTGACATTTGTTACAGAAAAAGTTTACTTCACTTTGTAACTACGTTGCCTGTCCCCCCCCCCCCCCCCCCTCCCTCTCTCCTCCCCGCTACCGTAGAACCAAAGCAGTTCATGTCACCTTGTAACTACGTCGCCCGTCTCTTCCCCCTTCTCCTCTCTCTCCTCTCCCTTCCCTTAGCTGAATGGGCGTTCGCTCCTGGCTAGATCAGAGAGAAGCCAATACACACCCCGTTCCCTTCCCTTAGCTGAATGGGCGTTCGCTCCTGGCTAGATCAGAGAGAAGCCAATACACACCCCGTTCTCTACCTCCCCCCTCTTCCCTCTGGCCTATTTCCTGTGCAGAGATCGTCTCGGGCTAAGACAAAGGGCCACATTCACTTTCAACTTCTTCCCCTACCAGGTGCCATGGCAGTGGTCGTGCATGCGGCTCGTACATGATGCAGTTATGTTTAACAGTGCTTTGTCAGTTGGCATGTGCTGATATAGGTGCTCCAACACAAAACCAACAGGAACTGGAATAGATAGTAAAAAGGGAAAAGCCCAGGTGAACAATCACTGTACCGCAGACCAGCTGTAGATAGAGCAATACAGTGTAGCCACAAAGGCAACAGGGGTAAACCAGAGAGAGTGCACGGTCATCTCACTTGATCTGACCTCCTTGTGTAGGATTCACTGATCTCCCAGAAATAACTGGGACCCTATCTACCCAGGGCAAGCCTGGTAGTGAGGAAGCACCACAGCCCAGCAATTGAGCAGCACCAGCAACAAGAGCGAGATCAACTATCCTCTCAGACATCAGATAAGTTCTGATATTCCAAGTGGACTCCAACACAACTCATCCAGAACTTTCCCTCTCTTGATGAAACAGTGAGAACCAAAACTCAGTGTGAACTGACTGAATGTTGTATAAACAAGTAAAGTTGATGTGTGAAAGTGCACTTAACATGTGTCAGTTTTTTTTGTTGTTCAGTCAGTACTCTGAATGTTTGAACTTCTCTCTAAGTCTGTCTCTTGGAACTACAAGTACTTTTATGAGTACAAGCCCAAGAAAACTTATCCCCAAGCCACTATTGAGTATTTTAACAGTCCAGAGAAAAATAAAAATTTCTTTCCATGACTTGTACTGGAAAGTTGCTCCTTCCATCACTAATAAGACAGAGGGTGGAGGTGAAAATTTAACATAACTCTTAGAGAAAATATTCCCAGTCCTTTCCCTAGAGGACACACCGACCCACTCCTTACTCTCATCACAATCCTCTCTTACCCCTCCCCCCCATTCCCCCCCCCCCCCCCCATGCACAGACAACATGTGTATGTACACATGCACAAACAAGGATGCACAGGCACAGGAAGACTACAGCAGAAATGAATCAGGTGGTGAAAGACAGGCCAGGAAAAGGAATGAAAGAGTTGTTCAGATATAGGGTGATGTAAGATGATGAAACTTCCAGCACATTTCTTGTGAATGTCCTTGGTTTCTCACTTTTACATGGAACAATGAATTCGTGTTCTATTTCACCTCTTGTCAACATCAAAGCAACAAAGGGCAGAAAGTGTAGGATCAGGGGAATCAGATTATGTCTAAAGGTTCCAGGATGGCTACAGAGTCCTTACAGAAGATGCTGGATGGATTCCTTTGGGCTGTTTGGTGATGTTTCATGAATGAATGTTCAAGTTATCAACCTCTACAACAGTGTTTAAGTTGTGCATGTAAAGAAATTTCAGGTTTTCTTCTATACTAATCTTCATGTCATGCTTTGATGCCTCAGAAACATTGTTCATTTTATGTCATGATGAACTTCCTAGTGAGTAACCCCAGAAACATTGTTTTATGTCATGATGAACTTCCTAGTGAGTAACCCCAGAAACATTGTTTTATGTCATGATGAACTTCCTATTGAGTAACCCCAGAAACATTGTTCATTTTATGTCATGTCTCTTTCTACCTGTCGGGTCTGGATCTAGATGAATTTTCAGGTTATTGGGCTGTGGAACATTGTTCACTCACACAATGTCTTGTGTGCACTGAATTTTTAGGTTAGGACATGCTTTCATCTTTCCAACATTGTTCACTCATTGTCATGTCTGTGATGACTGTGCAGGTTGCTGAGTTCGGCGGCAGGGTTCCGCAATCAGTACCTGTCGCTGACAGCCTGGAGCCAGTGGTGTCAGGACCTGCTCAGTCTGTTTGGTGCGGCTGGCGGCCAGGTCTTCCATGGCCAAGATGACCCCAACGGAGAATCACCCGCCGTGGAAGTCTTGCAATTCAGAGACAAGAAGGGCTACTTTGCCTGTCAGTCTCTCGACATCTCTTTCTGTCTGTCAGTCTCTCGACATCTCTTTCTGTCTGTCAGTCTCTCCACATCTCTTTCAGCATGTCAGTCTCTCCACAACTCTTTCTGTCTGTCAGTCTATCCACCTCTCTTTCTGCATGTCGGTCTCTCCACATCACTTTCTGTCAGTCTGTCCACATCTCTTTCTAATCTGTCAGTCTCTCCACATCTCTTTCTGCACGTCAGTCTCTCCACATCACTTTCTGTTGTTAGTCTGTCCACATCTCTTTCTGCCTGTCAGGCTGTCCATCTCTTTCTATCTGCCAGTCTGTCCATCTCTTTGCATTTGTCAGTCTGTCCATCTCTTTGCATTTGTCAGTCTGTCCATCTCTATCTGCCAGTCTGTCCACATCTCTTTCTATCTGTCAGTCTGTCCACATCTCTTTCTAATCTGTCAGTCTGTCCATGTCTCCATGGATGAAACCACCTATCCGGAAATGCCAGAAACTGGAATTTGACATGGCTTTCCCCGAAGCTGGAGTATGGCTGCCTTAATGGCAGGATAAAAAAATGGTCATACACACAAAACTCCACTCCCTTTGTTGGGTAGATGGGATTAATCCTTGCCTTTCTATACATGGGGTGTCCGCAGGAGTATCAGCCTGCGTACGCAGAAGAAGAGAAAGAAGAAGACATGGCTATTTGTCCGGAGATCCTGAAATCATGAAATATCGGGTTGATTTTTATTCCTGCAACATTTCGGTAAAACTGCATCCTGATTACTCTGTCCGAGCCAGATTTTTCTTTTCCAAATTGATCGTTCCTTTGTCATTTTGCTGAGAGAATGTGCAAATGTTGCTTCGGCCAAAGTCGGGATGCAGTTCGTTGAGCCTAATGAAGATACATCTGTGATCAATGCCAGTGTTCAGAACAAGTTTCGTTTTCTCCCCCTCACCCCTCGGATGATACATCTGTGATTAATGCCAGTGTTCAGAACAAGTTTCGTTTTCTCCCCCTCACCCCTCGGAACTAGGGTGGGACAGCCTGCCCTGGAGTCAGACTCTGGTTGGTCACTCTAGTCATCTGACCCTTTCTGCCCCTTCCTGTCCCACACACCAACATTCCTGTTGTGTATATGTACAAACCATTGCATCATTACTGTGTGTATATATGTACAAACATAACGTTGCTGTGTGTATTTGTACACATCATTATAACATTGCTGTGTGTGTATGTACACATCATTATAACATTGCTGTGTGTATATATACACATCATTATAGCATTGGTATGTGTACATGTACACATCATTGTAACATTGCTGTGTGTACATGTACACATCATTATAACATTACTGTGTGTCTGTGTAATCATTATAACATTGCTGTGTGTACATGTACACATCATTGTAACATTGCTATGTGTATATATGTAATCATTATAACATTACTGTGTATATATGTACACATCATTATAACATTGCTGTTAGTCATTAACACTTGGCTGTTCTTTCCTTGTTGTGTAAGAGACCAGGTCCACGTCTTGCCCCTCCCCTTCCTCACCTCTCCCGCTCCGTTCTCTGTTTCTGAGCTCTCCTCACTTGTCCTCTCTCATTTTAAGCCTGCAATTTTCCTTCTGACAAACATCTGGAGAGTATTTTTCTCCACCTGCCGTTCACCCTGTCATTTTCCTTCTGACAAACATCTGGAGAGTATTTTTCTCCACCTGCCGTTCACCCTGTCATTTTCCTTCTGACAAACATCTGGAGAGTATTTTTCTCCACCTGCCGTTCACCCTGTCATTTTCCTTCTGACAAACACCTGGAGAGTATTTTTCTCCACCTGCCGTTCACCCTGTCATTTTCCTTCTGACAAACACCTGGAGAGTATTTTTCTCCACCTGCCGTTCACCCTGTCATTTTCCTTCTGACAGACACGGGGGGAGTATTTTTCTCCACCTGCCGTTCACCCTGTCATTTTCCTTCTGACAGACACCTGGGGAGTATTTTTCTCCACCTGCCGTTCACCCTGTCATTTTCCTTCTGACAGACACCTGGGGAGTATTTTTCTTCACCTGCCGTTCACCCTGTCATTTTCCTTCTGACAGAAACCTGGGGAGTATTTTTCTCCACCTGTCGTTCACCCTGTCATTTTCCTTCTGACAGACACATGGAGAGTATTTTCTCCACCCTGTTTTTCACCCTGCAATTTTTCCTTATGATAGATACCTGGGGAGTATTTTTCTCCACCTCGTTCTTTCACCTCGCCATTTTCTGTCTGATAGACACCTGGGGAGTATTTTTCACCTCCCTGTTTTTTCACCCTGTCATTTTCCTTGTGACAGACACCTGGGGAGTATTTTTCACCTCCCTGTTTTTTCACCCTGTCATTCTCCTTGTGACAGACACCTGGGGAGTATTTTTTCCAACCTATCGTTCACCCTGTCAGTTACCTTCTGACAGACACCTGGGGAGTATTTTTCTCCACCTGTCGTTCACTCTGTCAGTTACCTTCTGACAGACACCTGGAGAGTATTTTTTCCAACCTGTTGTTCACCCTGTCAGTTACCTTCTGACAGACACCTGGGGAGTATTTTTCTCCACCTGTTGTTCACTCTGTCATTTTCCTTCTGACAGACACCTGAGGAGTAGTATTTTGTGTAATTCTTAAATACAACTTGATTGTGATGCTGAAGAAGACTGTCTTTGTAGGAAATGTATTTGTCTGTTTCTGTATTGTGTGTGAGATGATGGTACATGTAACAGAAACCTGATGGTGCCATTGTTGACATGCTGGCAGCATCTCCAGAACCACGGTCTCCCCGGCCTGGGGACGTGAAGTTCCATGTGGGTCAAGTCATTCGTCATAAACGCTGGAAATACCGCGGAGTCATCATTGGCTGGGACTCTAAAGCAAGGGTGGGCCTTTTTTTTATGTATTTTTTTTATGCTGTCTTACACTAACGCTGCTCATTCTGACCCCTTGTCCAAAGCCACAGCCTGGCCAGGTCTGCCACTGCCCTGGTGCCAGCAGTCCACAGGGAGCAGTCAGTGTCAAGGCCGTCATGAGGCACCTTACAAGACACTGCACTGCTGCTGAGTCACTTTGTTGGTGTTCAGTGGTGCCTGTTCTGATCCAACATACTCAGGACATCTCCTACTAAGCCTTATGCTGATCACAATGATCGCCTAGTTGTAGGGTTGGCATGAGTGATCTCTCCCCCCAGTAGGCACTGCCATGTCTGTCCAACGACAGTCCCCAGGGATTGGCCGATGTCAGTGACCCTGACAACCAAACCAAAGCCATAGATGTGGAGAGGCAGTTGAGATTGAGGTCACTATGTGAGCAGGGTATGAAGGACCACAAAACCTGAAATACTTTCTTTTTAAATGCTGATCAATGAGGTTGAGGATGATGAAGATAATGCAGCACTGTGATAACGCTTTGGTCTAAGACTGCATGACAGGGCTGTACTCTATGCTTGCTTTCATAATATATCCCAGCATCAACCAGACCCATGAGATACAGACACCTGCGGTGCTGGTCATGAAAGTTGAGCAGCACTGTCAGAGATGCATTCATTAACAGCATGAACCTTGACTGTGTGGTCCCAGTCTTCCCAGCTGACCCTGTGGCAAACTCAACTCAGGGTAGGAGCTGGCTGGGTCACAAAAATCGCACAAATAAATGGCTCTGAAAGAAATAGAACCCACAACCTCCCAGACCTAACCAGTGTGAACACTGTGGCAATGTCCTCATGATCTGACAGACACACCATGACCCTAACCATGTGGACACTGGCAGTGTCGTCATTATTTGACAGACACACCATGACCCTAACCATGTGAACACTGTGGCAGTGTCCTCATGATCTGACAGACACACCATGACCCTAACCATGTGGACACTGTGGCAATGTCCTCATGATCTGACAGACACACCATGACCCTAACCATGTGGACACTGTGGCAATGTCGTCATGATCTGACAGACACACCATGATCCTAACCATGTGGACACTGTGGCTGGGAAGGGTGGGTCTTTTGTGGCAGTGTCCTCATGATCTGACAGACACGTCCTCTGTGGGTCTGCTTTGCCCATACTTCAGCTGTCACAGCATTTCCCTCTACCTCATAATACCATGAGAATGATGGGGATAACGTGCAGTGACATAGTGTTTCATCCCTAGTGCAGGGCTCAGACATTGTACAACATAACTACAATTATGCGCATGTCCATTGGGGGGGGGGGGGGGATTTTGCATGCACACACTCACGCGCGCATGCACGCGCGCGCACGCACACGCACGCACGCACTTAAGCATGCACACACCATGCTCTCTATCTCTCCATGTTTCTCGCTCGCATACTCGTGCACACACACACACACGCACACATGCACACGCACACGCACACGCACACACACACACACACACACACACAACAAACATAATACATACACACAACCACACACGCACACACACTCGCTCACACTCACACTCACACACACATGTATGCATACATACATTTACTTGTGCATGTAATGGGTCCAACTTGTAAGCAAATGCCATTACCAGTATTTGCAAGCATGATTCCCAGGTGCGATTTGTTTGTGAGCTGTTGTAATATGTAATGAAGTGATGTGTGATGATGATGTGATGGTGATGTGATGTGTGATGATGTGATGTGTGGTATGATGTGTGATGATGATATGATGTGTGCTGATGATGTGATGATGTGATTTGTGATGATGTGATGTGTGATGATAATGTGATGTGTGATGATGTGATGTGTGATGATGATATGATGATGATGTGATGTGTGATGATGATGTGATTTGTGATGTGTGATGATAATGTGATGTGTGGTGATGTGTGATGATGATGTGATGTATGATGATGTGATGTGTGATGTGATGTGTGATGATGATGATGATGTGATGTGTGATGATGATGTGATTTGTGATGTGATGTGTGATGATAATGTGATGTTTGATGATGTGATGATGATATGATGTGTGATGTGATGCGTGATGATGTGATGTGTGATGATGATGTGATGTGTGATTTGATGTGAGTGTATGATAATATGATGTGTGATGATGTGATGTGATGGATGATGATGTGATGATGATGTGATGTGTGATGATGATGTGATGTGTGATGATGATGTGGTGATGATCTGGTGATGATATGGTGTGTGATGATGAGATGTGTGATGATGATGTGATAATGATGTGATGTGTGATAATGATGTGGTGATGATGTGATGTGATGATAATATGATGTGTGATGATGTGATGTGATGGATGATGATGTGATATGTGATGATAATGTGATGTATGATGATGATGTGATGTGTGATGATGATGAGATGTGTGATGATGGTGTGATATGTGATGATGATGTGATGATGATGTGATATGTGGTATTGATGTAATGATGATGTGATGTGTGATGATGATGTAATGATGATGTGATGATGGTGTGATGTGTGATGTGATGATGTGATATGTGATGATGTAATATATGATGATGATGTGATGTATGATGATAAAGTGATGTGTGATGATGATGTGGTGTGTGATGACGATGTGATGACGATTTGGTGTGTGATGTGTGTGATGACAATATAGTGTGTGGTGACAATGTGTGTAGCAATGATGTGATGTGTGGTGATAATACAATGTGATGATGACGTGACAAGTGGTGATGAAGTGGTGTGTGATGATTATATGATGATGTGATGTGTGATGATGGTGTGATGATGTCGTGTGATGTGTGATGATGTGACATGTGATGATGATGTGACATGTAATGATGATGTGACTTTCAGGCTCCAGAGGAATGGCTGAAGATGAACCATCCTGCTGATAAAAGGGTAAGGTGTTCTCCGCCCTCCCCCCCTGCAGAGTGCGGCCCTTGGGGTCGGCCCCACTGCCTCACCTCCACACAGGCCTTGTGTAGTTTGGGACTTCTTTCCTTTCTCTTGTTCCTTGTCTTTGCAACCCCCACCTTATGAAAACATTGATTTCATATGCAAATTATATCGACCGGTTAAATAATCAAGAAATGAATAGATAAACAGATTAAAGCAAAAAGCTAAGAAAGAAACAGGTAAGTCGCAAAACCTAATGATGACGTTAACTGACCAACTGACAGGTGACTAAGTAGATCAACCAACAAATGAAAAAGTAGATCGAACAACAAATGACACAGTAGATCAACCAACAAACTGGTGACATAGTAGATAAACCAACAAATGACATAGTAGATCAACGAACAAACTGGTGACATAGTAGATAAACTAACAAATGACATAGTGAATCAACCAACAAATGACATAGTAGATCAACCAACAAACTGGTGACAGTAGATACAACCAACAATGACATAGTGAATCAACCAACAAATGACATAGTAGATCAACCAACAAACTGGTGACATAGTAGATCAACCAACAAATGGGTGACATAGTACATCAACCAACAAACTGGTGACATAGTAGATCAACCAACAAACTGGTGACATAGTAGATCAACCAACAAACTGGTGACATAGTAGATCAACCAACAAATGACATAGTAAATCAACCAACAAATGACATAGTAGATCAACCAACAAACTGGTGACATAGTAGATCAACCAACAAACAGATGACATAGTAGATCAACCAACAAACCGATGACATAGTAGGTAAACCAACAAATGACATAGTAGATGAACCAACAAATGACGTAGTAGATGAACCAACAACAAATGACATAGTAAATCAACAACAAATGACATAGTAGATCAACCAACAAACTGGTGACATAGTAGATCAACCAACAAACAATGACATAGTAGATCAACCAACAAACGATGACATAGTAGGTAAACCAACAAATGACATAGTAGATGAACCAACAAATGACGTAGTAGATGAACCAACAAATGACATAGTAAATCAACCAACAAACAGGTGACATAGTTGATAAACACAACAAATGACATAGTAGATCACCAACAAACTGGTGACGTAGTAGATCAACAAACAAATGACATAGTGAATCAACCAAGAAATAACATAATAAATCAACCAACAATCAGGTGACATTGTAGATCAACCAACAAATGACATAGTAGATCAACCAACTAACAGGTGACATAGTAGATCAACCAACAAACTGATGACATAGTAGATCAACCAACAAACTGGTGCCATAGTAGATGAACCAACGAACTGGTGACCTAGTAGATCAACCAACAAATGACATAGTGAATCAACCAACAAATGACATAATAAATCAACCAACAAATGACATAATATATCAACCAACAAATGACATAGTAGACAACCAACAAACAGGTGACATAGTAGATCAATCAACAAACAGGTGACCTAGTAGATCAACCAACAAATGACATAGTAGATCAACCAACAATTGACATAGTGAATCAACCAATAAATGACATAGTGAATCAACGAACAAATAACATAGTAGATCGAACAACAAATGAAAAAGTAGATCGAACAACAAATGACACAGTAGATCAACCAACAAACAGGTGACATAGTAAATCAACCAACAAACAGGTGACATGGTAGATCAACCAACAAATGACACAGATCAATCAACAAATGACATAGTAGATCAACCAACAAACAGGTGACCTAGTAGATCAACCAACAAACAGGTGACCTAGTAGATCAACAACAAACAGGTGACTTAGTAGATCAACCAACAAACAGGTGAGATAGTTGATCGATCAACAAACAGGTGACCTAGCAGATCAACCAACAAATGACACAGTAGATCAACCAACAAATGACATAGTGAATCAACCAACAAATGAGATAGTAGATCAACCAACAAACAGGTGACATGGTAGATCAACCAACAAATGAGAGAGTAGATCAACCAACAAACAGGTGACATAGTAGATCAACCAACAAACAGGTGACCTAGTAGATCAACCAACAAATGACAGTAGATCAACCAGCAAATGACACAGTAGATAAACCAACAAATGACATAGCAGATCAACCAACACATGACATTGTGAATCGACCAACAAATGACAGTAGATCAACCAAGAAACAAGTGACATAGTAGATCTACCAACAGACAGGTGAGATAGTAGTAGTAGTAGTAGTACTTTAATTTTACGTCTTTTCACAAACTATGTGATATTAGACAAGAAAGGAGAGATAGACAGGCAAATAGAGGGAGATAGAGTTTGTTCATGTTGTGCGCGCACGCGCGCGCGCCGTGGTGTGTGTGTGTGTGTGTGTGTGTGTGTGAAGGGACGGGGGTGGGGCTGGGAGTGAGCGGAGGGTGGTGTACATAACATCAGAAAACAATTAGATAAACGAATAAAGAAACAAACCTACATGCACTATCAGTATCAGATTAAAGCAAATACCTGACTGGACTACAAATCAAGCAAAAAGTAACTTTCAAAGCAAAATCAATATCAGAAAAAAATCTGTCACAGACATGCCTGATAAACGTGGCAGAAATGCCTTGAGAGGCACACATTCGAACAAAACATGATCTCTTGTCAATTTTGTTTCCCGCATATGCATTTTGTTGCAGAGCTATATTTAGTTCTAAAAGCATCCAGTTTCAATCGATGAAATATTGAAACGAAGTTTCTGTATTGATGCATATCATAAATGCAGATTTTGGATGCTTTTGAAATGATCAATACTAAAAAGAGGATTTAATTGTGTCTGAACATGAGTAACAGCTTTGTTCTGCCCATTTCTAAAATATTCCCAAGCTGTTTGTTTTAAAATTTGTTGACTCTCTTTCAAAGTGAATGGTATGGAAATAGTTTGTACCCTCGTTCCATTTTCAGCGCCTTTTTTCGCACATCTGTCAGCAAGTTCATTGCCCGAAATTCCACAGTGTGAAGGAACCCAGAAGAAAGTTATATCTGTTCCTTTACATATCAAGACGTGGATTAAATGTTGAATTTCCTTCAAAATGAAGTTATCTGAATTTGAATTAAAAAACTTAATCGATTGTAACACTGACAGCGATTCTACACAAAACAACACTTGAAAAATTGACTGTGGTAAATCAATTAGAAATGTCAACGCCATCAGTATCGCTATCATTTCAGCTACGAATATGGAGCGATATGTTCCAACGAAATATGCTTTTTCTACTTTCAGCGATGGAATAACAAATGTTGAACCGGCCTCTTTTTTTTTTTTTTTGCTTTTTTTTTTTTTTTTTTTTTGTGCATCAGTTGTCGGACCAATGGAGCACCTAAGGCGGTGATTTTTTTTTTTTTTTCTTTTTCCTAAGGCCGAAATCCACCTCTTCATTTTTTGGTGCTTCACACTGTCCTCTTCATCTGCCAAAAAAAAACAAAAAGCGAAAAAAAAAACGAAAACAATTTCCACTATCTTTTTTTTTTTTCCTTTTTCTCTTTTCTTTTTCTTTTTTTTTCTCTTTTCTCTCCCTCATTCTCCAATCAATCCCTTACACACCATGCATTGTCTGTATGTTTTCTCATAAATGGACATTTTGCTGATTTTAGTGTTTTGGCGCTTGATACAAAGTGTCTGGGTTTGTTAGTGTTCTAATGTGTGGTGTACTGGCACTCTCACTCGAATAATGTGCTGCTTATGTAAAGAGAACAACATAAATGAAACAAAAGACTTCATCATTTTCTTTTCTTACAGAATTTCCAGGAGAGAGAGAGAAGGAAAGAGAGAGAGAGAGAGGGAAAGGGAGAGAGAGAGAGAGGGACAGAGAGAGCGAGAGAAAGAAAGAGTGAGTGAGAGAAAGAGATCGACACAGAAAGACAGACAGACAAATAGAGAGACAGGCAGACAGACAGACAGAGGTGGGCATCGTAGATATGTATGTAAAATGTGTTAAAACCCGGCTCACCACTTAGCTTTTCTCTGATAAGGGCATCCTCCCCCCTCCTTTCCCCCTCCCTCTCCCCCCCCCCTCCCCCCCCCCCCCTCCCCTCCCTCCCTCTTCATCTTTTGTCAGCACTTTCCTACCATCCAGATCCGTGTCTTACATTTACTGATGTACATTTGTATGCAAAAATAGAAAGGGGGAAAAAAGAAAAAAAAAAAAGTAGGTTTCGACACCCATCGCAGGCAAACCTGAGCTTCCAAACATTCCAGGTAATCATCCTTGACGAAAAACGATGAAAACAAATGCAAGGACAACACTAGGAAAGAAGATATAAGCATACAGGAGACACAGACGATGATCACTCATAATCTCGGAAATTGGACAATTCCCCAAAGATGCTACCCTTATAGAGAAAAGGAAGTCTACAAGGGAGACATGAGGAAAGCCAAGAAGCGAGATGATAAGTATAAATGTGTGTGTGTGTGTGTGTGTGTGCGCGCGCGCGCGCGTGCGTATATGTGTGTGTGTGCGCGCACATGTCGGAGTGGATGTGAGTGTGCTATTTGTGAATGAAATTGATATTGTTTTCTACAATTACAGGTTAACCAAGGATTAACTTCACCGTGCTAAAATGATGAATTGTGCATTATGCGATGGACCCAGTAATATATTTCCTTCTTAATTGTATGTTTTGTTCAAAAATTATTTGTATTGTGGATAATTTTTTGGTTTTTCGAGCAATACTAATTGACATTTTAGCAATTAATATAATGAGATTTATTTTTGAACGGGTATATCTACTCATCTGGTCTGATTGAACACCAAACAGAACATCAGTCAAAGAGAGTTTTGTCAACATGCCAACTTCATATGAGATAAGCGTTTCCACACTTTTCCAAAGCTTATTTATAGGAGGGCAATAAAAAAAGAAGTGTTCAATAAAATCCATTTCGTTCGGACAGTTGTCGCATTTACTTGTTTCTGTTACCTTCATTTTGTGTAAAAGTATATTCGTAGGATATATATTATGGATGATTTTCCATTGAAGTTCTCGTAGTCTGACTTCCTTTGAAGCTAACCTTGGTGCAAGCCAAACACTTTCGTCTATTTCGAAGTTCAATTTTCTGTGCCAAAAGTCCTTGCACCGTGGTGTTACATTTGTTTGTTTCCTTTTGTCAAGTATTTGTTTTATGTTTTTGGGTTTGGTATTAAATAGGACTGCATCACACTCAACAGAACCAATGTCATTCCCAAAATTTCTGTTGCTCTCTATCCATTGCAGCCAGGTTGCTGGCAAAGCATTTTTTAACGCGTTGTATTCGAAGATTGTCTCACCACTTTTGTATCCTAGAATAGTCTCTATTTCGTCAACATGGAGCAGTCTGCCTTCGGTTGCGTGCACTACATCTCTTACATACTCTAATCCCTTTTCTTTCCATCTTTTGAAATATAATGTTTTATCTTTATACTTTATCAAATTATTGAAAAATAATGGTTGGGACAGAAAGTTACAGCAAGATATTTCTTTTAACGTGATCTCTGTTTTGTTGTCCAAATATACGGTTAGCACGTTTTTCCAGAATTCGTTATCTATTTTCTCTATCTGCCGTACATGCTTTGCCCTACTATTAATTTGAAATATGCCATTATGCATTAATATTTTATCCAAGTGCCACTTGGGAATTTTAGACCAGTTTTCTTCTGTCGAGGCGAATAATTTTCCCGCCCATTGTAAATAAATAAGCGTTTGAAGTTCTTTTATATTTAGCATGTTTACACCACCATATTTATATCCAGACTCCATTATTTGTCTTTTTACTTTTTCAAATGCTCTTCGATTGCTGTGTTTTCTTTGCCAAATGAATTTGTATAAAACTGTGTTGATTTTATTCAATATATTTTCGGGAATACCAATAGCTTGCATAACGAAAACAAGTTGGCTCACTATAAAAGTCTTTATGACTACAATTTTACCTTGAATGCTAAGATCTCTTCTGCTCCAGTCCTTTATTAGTTTTTGTATATATTCAAGTCTCCCTTTCCAATTCTCTTCGATGTTTTTTGCCATGGTGTCATTTCGAAAATAAATTCCTAGAATTTTAATTCCATCGACCAATATAAATGGAAGATTCTGTTCATAAGGTTGTCGGCCCATTCTTAAAGCCTTAGTTTTGTTCATGTTAAGTTTTAGTCCTGAAAAAGTTTCAAATGTTTTTAGAATATCAAAAGATAACAGCATGTCTTGTTTTGTATTCAAAAATAATGTTGTGTCGTCTGCCAGTTGTTATATTTTTATAACATGGCTTCGTTCGTAATCATTATTTGGCACCCTAATGCCAGTTATGTTACTGTTTCTTACTTTAATAGCCAGTAGTTCTACTGCTAATACAAAGGCTAAAGGTGAAAATGGACAGCCTTGCCTAATACCACATTCCACATCAAATGGTTCAGATAACCATCCACCATGGTTGACACTGCTTTGGCTCCTGTTGGTCAAAACCTGTACCCATTTCTGGAAATCCGTTCCAAAACCAAACATTTTAAATACATGCAAAAGATACGTTTTTGAAATGGAGTCAAATGCTTTTGATTAGTCCAAGGCCAGTAAGTACCCAGCTTTACCAGTTTTATTCAGGTAATTAATCACATCATCAATGGTTCGTAAAACAGTTGCTATATTTCTTCCTTTTATATATCCTACTTGATCCTCACTTATCAATTTATGTATTATTTTGCTTAATCTTTCTGCCAGAACCTTCGCCAAGATTTTATAGTCTGTATTTGTCAAGGTTATTGGTCTCCAGTTCCTAGGTTTATCTCTTTCTAAATCTTTCCCCTTATGTATCAGAGTTATAATGCCTTGTCTTTGAGTAAATGAGAGCTTTCCTTTATCAAATGATTCAATGAATGAGTCAGTCACAGTACTACCAATCCTACCCCAAAAGAATTTAAGAAATTCTACTGTCAGACCGTCGCTTCCTGGAGCCGAATTATTTTTCAAGTTTTTAAGAGCAGAAGTTGTCTCACTAAGCGTAACCATTCCTTCGCATACTATGGCTTCATTTTCATTTAAACGTTTTAGTGGTTCATTTTCCATGAATGTATCAGCTGCACGTTTTACATCATCCACTTCAGTCATCTGACTGTACAACTTGCTATAAAAAGAGGCTTGTTCATGTAGAATTTCATTTTGATCTGTGAGAATTTCTCCCGATTCTTTGCACAGTTTTGTAATAATCTTATTTTTACTTTGCGCCTTTTCCAGGCTGCAAAAGTATTTAGAATTCTTCTCTCCTTCCTCGATCCATCTAATTCTTGCTCGAACCTGAGCGCCTTTAGTTTTATGAATTTGCATTATCTCTAGTTTTTGTTTGGTTTTCATATAATCCTCAAGAATTATTTCATTTTCGGGATTGACTACAAGTTGTTTTTCTAAATCTTTCAAGTGAGTTCCAAGTTTCAGTGATTCGTTTCTTTTCTGGCATGATAATTTTTTTCCAAATTCAATACAAAAATTCCGTATTTCCACTTTACACAACTCCCACTTTTCTTTGTTGTTCATGTCCCTGTTTTCTGAGAAAAATGAGTCTAAAGTCTCGTTCATTTTTTGCACAAAAATGTTGTTTTTTAAGTAACTATTATTAAACCTCCAATACCCCGGACCTCGTACAAAAGTATTCTCATTAAGATCCAGAACGACAGCTTTATGGTCGGAATTAGGAACTGTAAAGTGTTCACAAGAGGTACAGAAACTCAAAACGTTCTCAGAGACAAAGCAATAGTCTAGCCGACGTGCAATGTATGGATTTGACCGCATCCAAGTTGCCTCTTTTTCATTTGGATGATACAGTCTCCATGCATCAGTTAATTCTAACGTATCTATTGTCAGTTTAAAGGCATCAGTTTCAGATTTGTTGTGTGGATTTCCTGATACTATGTCCAGGTCACTGCTGAATGAACAATTGAAATCACCAAAAATCAATAGATGATCATCAACAGGAATGAAAGTTTCAATTAGATTTTGAAAGTATGCTATCTTTTCTTTTGTATTGTTGGGTGCATACACATTTGCTATTGACAAATTGTATACCTCATTCACAACAGAGACAAGTAAGATACCGTTTTGTACCAGTATTGGCTTTACCTCACCCTTAAAATTTTTAGACACCAAAATAACTTCTCCCTTACTCCTATTTGTACCTGGATTACAGAAAATGTTCCCGCCCCACTGCCTTTCCCATGCTTCCACATCTGTATCCGTTACATGAGCTTCCTGTATACATATTATATCAAAGTGATGTTTTCTGAAGTAAGAGAACAAAGATTTCCTTTTCATTACATTTTTTAGACCTCTGACATTTAGAGAAACTATACGCAGTTTATCCATTGAAACAAAATTAGGTGTGTCTTTTTTTTTTTTTTTTTTTTTTTTTTTTCCCTTTAATATTTCAGTTACCTTCAAATAGCTATGCAAAAATCACAGTCCAAAATCGCAATCCGTAATCATTATCAGGGTCGTTTACCGTCAAATCCAAGAGATCGTGGCACAGTCTCTATTGCCACTGCGCCACTGTTACCGTACGGGAGCCGAGTCATCCTTAACCGGATCCGCAGGGTCGTCGGACTCCTCGCCTCGTTGTCGCTGCTTCCTCGCTCCCTGCTCTGGACTGGTGTGCTGTCCGGACAGGCGCCGTTTGGTGGGGGTGCTCGACCTGTGACGGGGGGAGCGGTCAAGGGTGGTGACCAGCGTAGCCTGACGCATGAGGGGGCGGCTTCTGTCGTTCCTGCCAACAGACTTAGTGCTGGGTTCTGTTACCTTACTGTCATGTCTGGCCTCATTTGTTGGTTTTCTTGGTTTGGGCAGTGGTTGTGTATCTCCCGTTTGTTTATCTGCTAGATCACACACTGCATCCCCTCGTTTGTGTCCCGGTTTGCCGCACTGTTTACACACAATCTCACCTGAGCACTGAGACGCATGGTGGTTAGGTTTGAGACATCGGGAACACACAACAGTTTTCTCTGCCTGTTTTTGTTCTTTGTGATAAAGCTTTGCAGAGAATATGTTAATTTTAATGAATTTATCGAGAGGAGTGGGAGGGACTGTAATGAAAACAAATCGTCGACCCGTTAAGAAACGAGTCAACTTGTGGTCCGCATCCCTTGCTCTCTCCATTTTTATCGCAGATCTTAATTCACATCCGAGTTTAGTGAGGGAATGTTCAATTTCCGATTCTGCAACTGATATTGGAATGTTGTTGATCCACAGTTTTGTTGTAGGTTTCTCCTCACCTGTCTCGTTGCGGAGAATGAAGGGGTTAGTGTTCGATACCTGGAGAATAGCTCCTCTCAGTCCAATCCCCTTCACCAGGATGTCCGTGCGTGCCTCCTTCGTGGCCGGATAAATGCACCAAAGGCCACGTATGTTCTGTGCGCCGAGAATGGAGCCTTGACCAGCAGCACGTTCACCCGCCAAACATATTTCTAGAACGGACGGACGGTTCTCGTAGTCGGGAATGTCTTTAGATTTTAGAAAAACTGGATTAACCGTTGAAAAATTTTCCATTATTGTTTCCAGTAGACGGAAGGGAACTCGAAATCGAAATCGAAGCGTAAATGCAAAACCTGAAAACAACTGCGTTTGCGAGCGACAGAGTTCAGAAATTCGGCCTGAACAGAGAGCGTGCGATCCGCGTCCTCACTCGACGAATGTCGCTCACCGAATCTTCTGAACCGGCCTCTTTGTTACTTGTCAACGATCCATCTGTGTACACCTTAAGATGGTTAGAATATCTATCTTGCATTTGCATCTTCGTTAAATATGACAAGATGTAAGGCTGATTTGCTTTCTTTGTATCAGTGTAATCAAGATCAAACTTCGCCCTCTTTCTTTCCCAAGTTGGAATGGGATCTATAAGAGACGTTTTTGACAAAGACTTAACATCTATATTACTTTTCTTAAACAAATCAGCAGTGTATGAACTGATAGTGCACAGAGAGGCAATATTTTTTGCTCTTTTTGGATAATCACTCTCTGGGTTTATAGATATTTCCGTTTCATTCACACCTTCCATGGTTGTACATTTCATGAAATATTTTGCAAGTGATAGATTCCTATATTCATTTAACGGTAAAACGTCTATTTCTCTGTATGTCCCCAAAGTGGAGGCATATACCGGAACTCCTAGGCATAATTTGAAGGCTTTGCTATCTACACTTTGTAGTTTTTGTATCAAATATTTAGGTGCGCTAAAGAAAGCATCTTGGGCGTATGATAATTTAGAACGAATTAATGCCAAAGCCAAGAGCTTTAATATTTTTCCATCTTGGCACCAGCTTTGCTTGCTCAAAATTTTCAGAAAATTTAAAGTTTTTCTTGCCTTATTTAAAAGGTAATCAATATGGATATTCCATGTGAGTTTCAATGTGAAGTGGACACCTAAAAATTTAATTAAGTGTACGTACGCAAGTGTTATCCCATCCAGCTTAAAAGATGGTAAATCAGAGGGATCATCCCCATTGTTGAATAAAACCATATGAGTCTTTTCATGGGAAAGCTTTAGACCATTTATAAACAAGTATTTGCTAAGGTTATCAAGCTCTGCCTGATAAAGTTTTCTGTGGTAGTTTATTGCTCTTTTGGGTGTGTTTTTTCTCATACAAGTATTTATCCACATACACAGATCATCGGCATATTGTACAACTGTAGCATTTTTAGTTACATGTTTTGGAAGATCATACAGCAAAATATTAAATAGCATTGGAGCTATTACAGAACCTTGAGGAATACCCATATCCAATGGTTTAAAACTGGAATATGTGTTTTGTACTCTGACCTGTAAACTTCTTTGTGTTAGAAATTCTTTAACATAACTGTAAAACTTACCTGAAATCCCAATCGCCTTTAATTTATATAACAATCTAGCATGCCATGCACTATCAAAGGCTTTTTTAATATCAAAGAATGTAGCCAGAACACTCTTCCGTCTGGCAAACTGATATTTGATTTGAGTTGTTAACTTTACGATATGATCAGTGGTAGATCTTCCCTTTATAAAGCCTGCTTGATTAGTAGGTATTATATGATTTTTGTTACAAAAATAGATAAGTCTATTAAGTACAATTTTTTCCATAAGTTTTGCAGCATGAGAAGTCAGAGCGACAGGTCGATAACTGTCGATGTTTCTGACAGGCTTTCCTTGCTTTATAATTGGGATTACTATTGACTGTTTCCAAATAACTGGCATAAGACCATCTTTCCAAATCTTTTGAAATATTTTTAATAAAAAGAAAAAAAAGTTTTCTGGCATGTGTTGTAACATTTGATTTGAAATACCGTCCAGCCCTACTGACGAGGTTTTATTGCATTTAAAAGAGACGGCATCCTTTAATTCTTGTGTGGTTATGGGTGCATTTATGAAATGGTCATTATTTGGAACTGGTTCATCATAAAGTTCTGTTTTTTCTTGCTTTTCCCATGTTGTCTGCATTCGTGCGGAAGGCTTTCCAGGCGCATGGTCTTAGAAAACATATTAGCAAAAGCTTCGGCTTTTTCATATGGAGTCGGGAATTTTTTAGTCTCCAAATTAATAGGATATCTTGGAATATTTATCCCTTTTTTCATAACTTGAAACTTTTTCCATACCTTTTGAAGATCTTTATGCTGGGAAACTTCTCTTGCACAAAATGATGACCAGTAAAGTCGCTTTGCTTTTGCAATAACTGTTAGAGTGTGCCTTTGCTTTCTTCATTTCTTGATGGTTTTCCTCACTTTTGTTTTTAATATATTCCTTGTATTTAAGCTTCTTTAAAGCTACAGCTTCTTCACAATCTTTGGTCCACCAGACATTCCCAGCATGATGGTTTTTTTGTATATGATTAGATTTAGGTATGGAACCATTTGCAGCGAAAAGTATCAGTTTGTTGAAATTTGAATACATATTACCACACTCTCTTCTATTCCACAAACACTATCTACATCTATGCTGGTAAGGAGAGTTTTAAACTTGTCCCAGTCGGCAAATTTATAATTGTATTTGGGAATTTTGTCCTCTGGTAATTCCTGAATATTACACATTTCATTGACTGTTATTATGATCGGCAAATGATCACTTCCGAGAGTGTCCTCGTAAGTTTGCCAAGTGCAATCAAAAGCTAACTGGGGAGAAATCAAAGACAAGTCTATAGCACTTGCTTTATGTGTAGAAATATCTGGAATTCTGGTTACACTTCCATTATTGAGCAAATACAAATCGGAATCGACAACATTTTCAACAAAACGGTTGTTGGTTACAGTAGAACAACCCTTTTCCCAAAAAGGAGAGTGTGCATTGAAATCACCGGCAATCAGCCATTTTTCATTCGTGCTTTGTATTGCGTGTAGCCACTCAGTGTTTTGGTCAGTTGGCCCTTTCGGCAGATATACAGAAACAACATTGAGAACAATGTTGTTAAGTTTCACACTGGCCGCGCATGAATATAAGTGTGGTAGATCAGATGGTGCCGGTGATGGACAGTGAATATATACTGTACCTTCTCTGATATAAATAGCCGTGTTGATTTTTTCTTTTGAATCAGAAACTCTATTATGTACTGGTGGGTAGTAAAAGTGAGGTACCTTTGGTAGTTTGAATTTGCATACATTTAGAGATTGCAAAACCAATATATGATAGCTATGATCTGCTAGATGTTGAATTAACCATGCTTCATTTGTTAGTACCGATCTGACATTCCATTGTAAAATTCTCATTGATTTATCAGGCATGTCACTGATGAAATATCAACAATTCAACTTTGTATAACAAGATCTAGTTGCAAAGCGAGAGGACTGCAGGCGGAAATCTAAACAAATCTTAAATAAATGTTAGCGAACCGCCCAGAGAACGTGGACAAACGAGTCACAAGACGAAACACAACTAGTTTCGACCTCTTAGGTCTTCATCAGGTGAGACATTAACGAATAAAACAATGAAAATTCACTTAGCTTTGATCGCTTCAGATCACTTGGTAGGGTTCAGCGCAAGGAAGAAGGCGTTGAATGAGAACGAGGCTGTTGGAAGGGAAATAGTGAGCGAGTCAAAGTCGTAATGAAGATAATAATATTACTGATAGGAATACTAATAATGGTCAAAATACTGAGAAAAAAAAAAAAAAAAAAAGGGACAAGATTACTACCAATCTGTGTCAATAAGTAAGGGTATGGGAGAAAGGAGAGTGGGTTAGAGGATTCTTAAACAGCAGGGTTGCCGTGGCAACAGTCCCAGAGGCGAAGGCGATGGTGATGTCAATGTCAGTGGTAGTATCAATACTAGCAATAGTATTACTGAATGATACTGCTAACAACGATAGTGAAGGTTAAGGTAATGAAAGCATGATACAGAAATATATTTAGAAAATACAATTTTTATAATAATCAAATAAATAAATAAATGAAACATTAAAAATAATAATAAATTAAAAAATCAGTAAATAATAATAATAATAATTTAAAAAAAAAAAAAAAAAAAAAAAAATAATGATAATAAATGCATAAATAAGATAGCTATAAGTTGTGTGAGGTGAATAGTGGGAGATAAGGTAGTATGTGTGTGTGTGGTGGGAAGATATTATGGGCTGAGATAGAAGTGGTGGGTTGGTACATGTTACTTTAAGGTGTAGATGCTATGAGGGTGGAGGGAAGAAGGGGATGGGTTTACGTACTAACTGGGGGAGGGGGAGGGGCAACATATTCACACCTATACACAATCTCTCTCTCTCTCTCTCTCTCTCTCTCTCTCCCTCCCCCCCCCCCCACCCCCCCCTTTCACGACCAACGATAAAGGAGCCAGCATTCTATTAATTATGTGTGTGTATGTGTGAGTGTGGTGTGTGTGTGTGTGTGTGTGTGTGTGTGTGTGTTCCATTTGTAATATCAGCCTTATTCATTGGTTACCCCCACCTCCACCCCCAGCAACCGCCATATCCACCAACACCCCTACACACATCATTACTAGGGCAGGGGGAGGGGGAGTAAGTCGATTGATGTAGCAAATGGAGAGACTCAGAGAGTGTAGGAAAAGGGAAGATGATGATAGCTGCAACCTATGTCTGAGGTAAACAGAGGGAGGTAGGGTGGTATGGGTGTGTGTAGGTGGGGGATATTTCAGGCTGGAGCTGCAGAGATGGAATGGTACATACTACTTTTGGACGTTGATGCCATGAGGGTGGACGGTGCCCAGTTTGGCAATGAGATGAGATTCCTGCATAAGGCGTTCCAAGCTGTCACTCTTAGATTGCCAAAGTGCCAAGACTTTGACATGGTTGATGTTGTGTTGGGCATGGTTGAAGTGTAGAGCGACTGGTTTGGGCCGATGGTGGCGGATGTCGGCCAGGTGTTCAGAGATGCGCGTCTCAAGAGTGCGAGATGTCTCACCTACATAGATCTTACCGCACAGCTGACAGTGGATGGCATACACAATGTTGTGGCTCTGGCAGGAGAAAGTGCGTTTAATAGTGAAAGAGCCTGTGGGGCCATGTAGGATGGTGTCTGGTTTGGTGAGAGAGCAGATTTTGCAGTTGGGTTTTGAGCAGGGAAAGTACCTGGTGGCTTAGGTGTTGAGATTTTGTTCAGCTTAGAGCGCACCAGTAGGTCGTTGAGGTTTTTGTCACGTTTGAAAGTGATCATTGGTGTGGTCTCAAAGGCAGGTTTATGGTTTTCTACTATGTGCCAGTTAGACTTCAGGATCCTGCAGATGGGCAGATTGTGAGGATGGAAGAGAAGGCAGGCAGTGGGTCTGTCTGTCTCTTTGGGAGGTTTAGTTTCCAGAGTAGATGTTCTGGATTTAGCTGCAGTGCGGCTGAGAGCATCACTGATGACGGCACTAGGGTATCCACGGTTGGTGAAAAAATCAGACATTTTGGCTGCTTGTATAGTGAAATCCTCTCGCTAGAGCACAGTCTGCGTAGGCGAAGGAATTCAGAATATGGAATGCTATTTTTAGTGGACTGGTGGTGGGAAGATGTGTAGTCCAGGTATGAGTGCGCATCAGTAGGTTTGTAGAAGACTGAGGTTTGAAGCAGTCCATCTTTGAGGGAGATAGTGATGTCCAGGAAATTAACTGACTGTGAAATGGTGTAGGTCAGCTGGATGGATGGATGGAAGGTCTGTGCAAAGTTGAGGAAATTCTGGAGGTCATGTTCTGGCATGGATGTGGCTCCCAATCCATCATCTATGTATCTTTTGTAGAGCTCTGGTGTTGGGCCTGTGTAAGAGGTTAGTAGGCGGTGTTCTAGGTGTCCCATGAAGAGGCAGGCATAGGATGGTCCCATTTTGGTTCCCATAGCAACACCACTGATTTGTGAGAATGTGTGGTTGTTGAATTCAAAAGTATTGAGGGTGAGGACTAATTCTGCAAGTCTGACTAGTGTAGCTGTGGGAGGGTGTTGTTGGTTGGGGGGCCGTTTGTTAAGAAAGAATGCGAGGGCCTTCAGTCCATCAGCATGAGGGATGGAAGTGTAGAGAGAGACGACATCAAGGGTAAAGAGGAGGCTGGGTTTGAAAGTGGGATCTGTGTTGTATGAATTAATCATGTTGAGTGTGTGTGTAGTGTCTTTGAGGTATGTGGGGAGGCCTTGTACTATGGGTTGGAGGAGAGAGTCTAAGTACTGTGAAATGTGTTCTGTAGGGCAGCTGCATGCAGATACTATGGGTCTGCCGGGAGTATTGGTTTTGTGTATTTTAGGGAGCAGGTAGAAGGTGGGTTGTTTGGTGTCTGTCATTATGAGGAGTTTGGCTGTCTTCGGTAAGTTGTTGTGTTTGATTTCTTGTTTAACTGTGGTTGAGATGAGTTTCTGGTGTTGGGGGAGGGGTGATGCTGTGAGTGGTGTATAGAAATTTGTGTCTGACAGTTGTCTGTGTGCTTCTTTTATGTACAACTGTTTGTCCCAGACCACCACTGCACAACCCTTGTCTGCTGGTTTGATGACAATGTCTTGTCTTTGTCTCAGTGATTCAAGGGCTTTTTGTTCATCCCGTGAGAGGTTGGAATTGCGGACAGGTTTGGATTTAACTTGAGAGATTTCTTTTCTACACTTTTTGATGTAGAGTTCAACTTCAGTGGATTTGTCAAGAGGTGGCTGGCGAAGCACTGGAGTTCGAAAAAGGTGGGTAAAAATGTCTGAGCTGTCTGGTAGAGGGGGCTTGGGCACACCGTCAAGTGCAGCCATCCATCTTAATTTTCTAAAGAATCTTTCAACATCAACGTGGTTTTGATATTTATTGGTTGCAGGCTGAATGGGAATAAATTTCAGACCTTTTGCCAGGACTGATCTTTCATCATTGGTGAGAGTCAGATTATCAGGAATGCAGCGAACAAGGTGGCGGTGTTGCTCATGGGTGATAGAAGGGTCAGTTTTGTGTGTAGGGGGATTCAACTGGTCTGGGTTTGCCTCGTGTTTGTTTCGTAATTTTGATAACTTGTCTTGCTTAATCTGGTAGCAGTGATTGTGAATGAGCTGGTTGTGTGTATGGATGAGCTGTCTGAGTCTTGAAGCAGTGGCTATGGGCATGATGATTGTGGTTTGTTGTTTGAAATGTTGAAGAAGACGGGAGAGAGATTCCAGGGATGAATTGAGTGTTTTGATATGTGCCAACATGAGTCTACGGCTGGCTTGGAATAGAATTCTTGTAGTGGTAGTGGTAAGAGCGGTGTTATGAAGATCGGATGGGTGTGAGAAAGTGAGAAGCCGCGAGGGGTGATTCGCAGTCGAATGCATTGTTTTAGAAAGTTGAGATGAGATGCAGATTTTGTTTTCTGAAACTGTGTTTTAGCATATCCTAGTGCAAATGGCTGGATGATAGGTGGCAGAAAATGAATGGACTGGTGAAAACTGGCATGTGTACGGGAGAGGAATTGGGGGGCCGGCATTATGTTCTGATTTAGGTTCTTAGAGTTGAGAGGTCAGGAGTGCCTGATTGCGATCGCACGTACACGACTAAAAACGTATGTTAAACGAAATACGGATCAATGATTAACAGTATACAATGATCGAAAGACGTATACACGATAACAATCACACACACTGATGACGTAAACAGAAATACAAAACAACGAAGGGTAGCAGTCAGTATGAATCAAAATAGATCTAGTTGCAAAGCGAGAGGACTGCAGGCGGAAATCTAAACAAATCTTAAATAAATGTTAGCGAACCGCCCAGAGAACGTGGACAAACGAGTCACAAGACGAAACACAACTAGTTTCGACCTCTTAGGTCTTCATCAGGTGAGACATTAACGAATAAAACAATGAAAATTCACTTAGCTTTGATCGCTTCAGATCACTTGGTAGGGTTCAGCGCAAGGAAGAAGGCGTTGAATGAGAACGAGGCTGTTGGAAGGGAAATAGTGAGCGAGTCAAAGTCGTAATGAAGATAATAATATTACTGATAGGAATACTAATAATGGTCAAAATACTGAGAAAAAAAAAAAAAAAAAAAAAAAAAAAGGGACAAGATTACTACCAATCTGTGTCAATAAGTAAGGGTATGGGAGAAAGGAGAGTGGGTTAGAGGATTCTTAAACAGCAGGGTTGCCATGGCAACAGTCCCAGAGGCGATGGTGATGTCAATGCCAGTGGTAGTATCAATACTAGCAATAGTATTACTGAATGATACTGCTAACAACGATAGTGAAGGTTAAGGTAATGAAAGCATGATACAGAAATATATTTAGAAAATACAATTTTTATAATAATCAAATAAATAAATAAATGAAACATTAAAAATAATAATAAATTAAAAATCAGTAAATAATAATAATAATAATTAAAAAAAAAAAAAAAAAAAAAAAAAAATAATGATAATAAATGCATAAATAAGATAGCTATAAGTTGTGTGAGGTGAATAGTGGGAGATAAGGTAGTATGTGTGTGTGTGGTGGAAGATATTATGGGCTGAGATAGAAGTGGTGGGTTGGTACATGTTACTTTAAGGTGTAGATGCTATGAGGGTGGAGGGAAGAAGGGGATGGGTTTACGTACTAACTGGGGGAGGGGGAGGGGCAACATATTCACACCTATACACAATCTCTCTCTCTCTCTCTCTCTCTCTCTCTCTCCCCCCCCCCCCCCCCCCCTTTCACGACCAACGATAAAGGAGCCAGCATTCTATTAATTATGTGTGTGTAATGTGTGAGTGTGAGTGTGTGTGTGTGTGTGTGTGTGTGTGTGTGTGTGTTCCATTTGTAATATCAGCCTTATTCATTGGTTACCCCCACCTCCACCCCCAGCAACCGCCATATCCACCAACACCCTACACACATCATTACTAGGGCAGGGGGAGGGGGGAGTAAGTCGATTGATGTAGCAAATGGAGAGACTCAGAGAGTGTAGGAAAAGGGAAGATGATGATAGCTGCAACCTATGTCTGAGGTAAACAGAGGGAGGTAGGGTGGTATGGGTGTGTGTAGGTGGGGGATATTTCAGGCTGGAGCTGCAGAGATGGAATGGTACATACTACTTTTGGACGTTGATGCCATGAGGGTGGACGGTGCCCAGTTTGGCAATGAGATGAGATTCCTGCATAAGGCGTTCCAAGCTGTCACTCTTAGATTGCCAAAGTGCCAAGACTTTGACATGGTTGATGTTGTGTTGGGCATGGTTGAAGTGTAGAGCGACTGGTTTGGGCCGATGGTGGCGGATGTCGGCCAGGTGTTCAGAGATGCGCGTCTCAAGAGTGCGAGATGTCTCACCTACATAGATCTTACCGCACAGCTGACAGTGGATGGCATACACAATGTTGTGGCTCTGGCAGGAGAAAGTGCGTTTAATAGTGAAAGAGCCTGTGGGGCCATGTAGGATGGTGTCTGGTTTGGTGAGAGAGCAGATTTTGCAGTTGGGTTTTGAGCAGGGGAAAGTACCTGGTGGCTTAGGTGTTGAGATTTTGTTCAGCTTAGAGCGCACCAGTAGGTCGTTGAGGTTTTTGTCACGTTTGAAAGTGATCATTGGTGTGGTCTCAAAGGCAGGTTTATGGTTTTCTACTATGTGCCAGTTAGACTTCAGGATCCTGCAGATGGGCAGATTGTGAGGATGGAAGAGAAGGCAGGCAGTGGGTCTGTCTGTCTCTTTGGGAGATTTAGTTTCCAGAGTAGATGTTCTGGATTTAGCTGCAGTGCGGCTGAGAGCATCACTGATGACGGCACTAGGGTATCCACGGTTGGTGAAAAAATCAGACATTTTGGCTGCTTGTATAGTGAAATCCTCTTCGCTAGAGCACAGTCTGCGTAGGCGAAGGAATTCAGAATATGGAATGCTATTTTTAGTGGACTGGTGGTGGAAGATGTGTAGTCCAGGTATGAGTGCGCATCAGTAGGTTTGTAGAAGACTGAGGTTTGAAGCAGTCCATCTTTGAGGGAGATAGTGATGTCCAGGAAATTAACTGACTGTGAAATGGTGTAGGTCAGCTGGATGGATGGATGGAAGGTCTGTGCAAAGTTGAGGAAATTCTGGAGGTCATGTTCTGGCATGGATGTGGCTCCCAATCCATCATCTATGTATCTTTTGTAGAGCTCTGGTGTTGGGCCTGTGTAAGAGGTTAGTAGGCGGTGTTCTAGGTGTCCCATGAAGAGGCAGGCATAGGATGGTCCCATTTTGGTTCCCATAGCAACACCACTGATTTGTGAGAATGTGTGGTTGTTGAATTCAAAAGTATTGAGGGTGAGGACTAATTCTGCAAGTCTGACTAGTGTAGCTGTGGGAGGGTGTTGTTGGTTGGGGGGCCGTTTGTTAAGAAAGAATGCGAGGGCCTTCAGTCCATCAGCATGAGGGATGGAAGTGTAGAGAGAGACGACATCAAGGGTAAAGAGGAGGCTGGGTTTGAAAGTGGGATCTGTGTTGTATGAATTAATCATGTTGAGTGTGTGTGTAGTGTCTTTGAGGTATGTGGGGAGGCCTTGTACTATGGGTTGGAGGAGAGAGTCTAAGTACTGTGAAATGTGTTCTGTAGGGCAGCTGCATGCAGATACTATGGGTCTGCCGGGAGTATTGGTTTTGTGTATTTTAGGGAGCAGGTAGAAGGTGGGTTGTTTGGTGTCTGTCATTATGAGGAGTTTGGCTGTCTTCGGTAAGTTGTTGTGTTTGATTTCTTGTTTAACTGTGGTTGAGATGAGTTTCTGGTGTTGGGGGAGGGGTGATGCTGTGAGTGGTGTATAGAAATTTGTGTCTGACAGTTGTCTGTGTGCTTCTTTTATGTACAACTGTTTGTCCCAGACCACCACTGCACCACCCTTGTCTGCTGGTTTGATGACAATGTCTTGTCTTTGTCTCAGTGATTCAAGGGCTTTTTGTTCATCCCGTGAGAGGTTGGAATTGCGGACAGGTTTGGATTTAACTTGAGAGATTTCTTTTCTACACTTTTTGATGTAGAGTTCAACTTCAGTGGATTTGTCAAGAGGTGGCTGGCGAAGCACTGGAGTTCGAAAAAGGTGGGTAAAAATGTCTGAGCTGTCTGGTAGAGGGGGCTTGGGCACACCGTCAAGTGCAGCCATCCATCTTAATTTTCTAAAGAATCTTTCAACATCAACGTGGTGCAGTGGTGGTCTGGGACAAACAGGTGCAGTGGTGGTCTGGGACAAACAGTTGTACATAAAAGAAGCACACAGACAACTGTCAGACACAAATTTCTATACACCACTCACAGCATCACCCCTCCCCCAACACCAGAAACTCATCTCAACCACAGTTAAACAAGAAATCAAACCAACAACTTACCGAAGACAGCCAAACTCCTCATAATGACAGACACCAAACAACCCACCTTCTACCTGCTCCCTAAAATACACAAAACCAATACTCCCGGCAGACCCATAGTATCTGCATGCAGCTGCCCTACAGAACACATTTCACAGTACTTAGACTCTCTCCTCCAACCCATAGTACAAGGCCTCCCCACATACCTCAAAGACACTACACACACACTCAACATGATTAATTCATACAACACAGATCCCACTTTCAAACCCAGCCTCCTCTTTACCCTTGATGTCGTCTCTCTCTACACTTCCATCCCTCATGCTGATGGACTGAAGGCCCTCGCATTCTTTCTTAACAAACGGCCCCCCAACCAACAACACCCTCCCACAGCTACACTAGTCAGACTTGCAGAATTAGTCCTCACCCTCAATACTTTTGAATTCAACAACCACACATTCTCACAAATCAGTGGTGTTTGCTATGGGAACCAAAATGGGACCATCCTATGCCTGCCTCTTCATGGGACACCTAGAACACCGCCTACTAACCTCTTACACAGGCCCAACACCAGAGCTCTACAAAAGATACATAGATGATGGATTGGGAGCCACATCCATGCCAGAACATGACCTCCAGAATTTCCTCAACTTTGCACAGACCTTCCATCCATCCATCCAGCTGACCTACACCATTTCACAGTCAGTTAATTTCCTGGACATCACTATCTCCCTCAAAGATGGACTGCTTCAAACCTCAGTCTTCTACAAACCTACTGATGCGCACTCATACCTGGACTACACATCTTCCCACCACCAGTCCACTAAAAATAGCATTCCATATTCTGAATTCCTTCGCCTACGCAGACTGTGCTCTAGCGAAGAGGATTTCACTATACAAGCAGCCAAAATGTCTGATTTTTTCACCAACCGTGGATACCCTAGTGCCGTCATCAGTGATGCTCTCAGCCGCACTGCAGCTAAATCCAGAACATCTACTCTGGAAACTAAACCTCCCAAAGAGACAGACAGACCCACTGCCTGCCTTCTCTTCCATCCTCACAATCTGCCCATCTGCAGGATCCTGAAGTCTAACTGGCACATAGTAGAAAACCATAAACCTGCCTTTGAGACCACACCAATGATCACTTTCAAACGTGACAAAAACCTCAACGACCTACTGGTGCGCTCTAAGCTGAACAAAATCTCAACACCTAAGCCACCAGGTACTTTCCCCTGCTCAAAACCCAACTGCAAAATCTGCTCTCTCACCAAACCAGACACCATCCTACATGGCCCCACAGGCTCTTTCACTATTAAACGCACTTTCTCCTGCCAGAGCCACAACATTGTGTATGCCATCCACTGTCAGCTGTGCGGTAAGATCTATGTAGGTGAGACATCTCGCACACTTGAGACGCGCATCTCTGAACACCTGGCCGACATCCGCCACCATCGGCCCAAAACCAGTCGCTCTACACTTCAACCATGCCCAACACAACATCAACCATGTCAAAGTCTTGGCACTTTGGCAATCTAAGAGTGACAGCTTGGAACGCCTTATGCAGGAATCTCATCTCATTGCCAAACTGGGCACCGTCCACCCTCATGGCATCAACGTCCAAAAGTAGTATGTACCATTCCATCTCTGCAGCTCCAGCCTGAAATATCCCCCACCTACACACACCCATACCACCCTACCTCCCTCTGTTTACCTCAGACATAGGTTGCAGCTATCATCATCTTCCCTTTTCCTACACTCTCTGAGTCTCTCCATTTGCTACATCAATCGACTTACTCCCCCCTCCCCCTGCCCTAGTAATGATGTGTGTAGGGGTGTTGGTGGATATGGCGGTTGCTGGGGGTGGAGGTGGGGTAACCAATGAATAAGGCTGATATTACAAATGGAACACACACACACACACACACACACACACACTCACACTCACACATACACACACACATAATTAATAGAATGCTGGCTCCTTTATCGTTGGTCGTGAAAGGGGGGGGGGGGGAGGAGAGAGAGAGAGAGAGAGAGAGAGAGAGAGAGAGAGAGAGAGAGAGATTGTGTATAGGTGTGAATATGTTGCCCCTCCCCCTCCCCCAGTTAGTACGTAAACCCATCCCCTTCTTCCCTCCACCCTCATAGCATCTACACCTTAAAGTAACATGTACCAACCCACCACTTCTATCTCAGCCCATAATATCTTCCCACCACACACACACATACTACCTTATCTCCCACTATTCACCTCACACAACTTATAGCTATCTTATTTATGCATTTATTATCATTATTATTTTTTTTTTTTAATTATTTTTTTTAAAATTATTATTATTATTATTTACTGATTTTTAATTTATTATTATTTTTAATGTTTCATTTATTTATTTATTTGATTATTATAAAAATTGTATTTTCTAAATATATTTCTGTATCATGCTTTCATTACCTTAACCTTCACTATCGTTGTTAGCAGTATCATTCAGTAATACTATTGCTAGTATTGATACTACCACTGGCATTGACATCACCATCGCCTTCGCCTCTGGGACTGTTGCCATGGCAACCCTGCTGTTTAAGAATCCTCTAACCCACTCTCCTTTCTCCCATACCCTTATTTATTGACACAGATTGGTAGTAATCTTGTCCCTTTTTTTTTTTTTTTTTTTTTTTTTTTTTTTTTCTCAGTATTTTGACCATTATTAATATTCCTATCAGTAATATTATTATCTTCATTACGACTTTGACTCGCTCACTATTTCCCTTCCAACAGCCTCGTTCTCATTCAACGCCTTCTTCCTTGCGCTGAACCCTACCAAGTGATCTGAAGCGATCAAAGCTAAGTGAATTTTCATTGTTTTATTCGTTAATGTCTCACCTGATGAAGACCTAAGAGGTCGAAACTAGTTGTGTTTCGTCTTGTGACTCGTTTGTCCACGTTCTCTGGGCGGTTCGCTAACATTTATTTAAGATTTGTTTGTATAACAAATTAAGAAAGGAGGTAATGTTCCAAATTGAACACAAAGATGGGAAGGATGAAAGGAATATGAATACGTTTGAATGTCTGTTGATTAAAGTAGGCCCTGAAGCCTTATAACATGAGAGAGAGAGAGAGAGAGAGAGAGAGAGAGAGAATCTTCAAGGTAACGATGATTTCCAACAGTTCAAAATGAAATCAGTCAGACAAGATTGTACCTGAGCTGAAATTAGAACAAATCTACTTCCTTGAACAATGTTCTATCCAGCCAGATCTTGACCTAGCGCCAGTTTCTAAGGACATCGTAATAGTTCCACCATGTGCCTCTGTCTTGCGGAAAAGGTAGATCACTATGCCTTGGGTAGGATGAAAAAACCCGGGGTGGATGTAGCACGATGCGTCTTGCTGTTTTCCTCGGTGTCTTCCAGAGCAGCCGTCGGAGGTGCCTTCCCAGGTTGCCGGCGAGCGTACTGGCTCCTCTTCGGGTCGGATGGATGTCGTCTCTCAGCGTCCTGGCGTTGGGATGGAGATTGCCATGGTTGACGAAAGACACTCTGGAAACACCGAAGAGCTCAGAAGTCGTCAGAGCGTTAAACAGGTCTCGTTTCATTTCCAGCTCTGAATTCCTGACCGGGGCGATTTTGCTAATGATGATTTCCGCTTCTGGGTTTCGGGTGGCAGTACCTTTTACAGTTTTGGCAAAGTCTGCACTGCAGACGGCTGGATCTTTATTTTTGATGTCATTGATTCCACAGTGAACAACAATAGCATCCACTGGTCTTTGCAGGGTGGTTAGAGTTGCATTAATTGTCGGTTCCAGGTCTTTGACATTGTGAGTTTTCTTTGATATCGTTTCAAAACCATAAGACAAACCCAGTCTCTCTCCATCAATTCCGTTCAACACTGAGTCGTGCAGAAGCATGACCAGAGGAACGTCCTGTGTTCCTTCCGCTTTCTTTTCTTTGTTTTGACGTTGTACTACTTTGACGTCATTACTAGTTGCGTTCTTAACAGGTGTTCTTTTATTTTCTTTTGTTTCGTTTGCTTCTTTTTTGCTGTGTTTCAGTTCCACCAGCCCTGAATCTGTTGTTGTTCGTGATTTTGGACTGGGGTGTGGTGGAACTGACCTTGTTGCATCAGCATAAGTAGGCCTACAATAGTTCGTGGAGCTGGCTTTTTGTCCCCCGTTCAGGTCTGTAGGCCTACTTACTGGACTTTTTCCGAGATAGATGAGATAGTAGATCAACCAACAAATGACATAGTAAATCAACCAACAAATGACATAGTGGATCAACCAACAAACTGGCGACATAGTAGATCTACCAACAAACATGTGAGTTAGTAGATCAACGAACAAATGACATAGTAAATCAACCAGCAAATGACATAGTAGATCAACCAGCAAACGGGTGACATAGTAGATCAACCAACAAATGACATAGTAAATCAACCAACAACCAGGTGACATTGTAGATCAACCAACAAACAGGTGACATAGTAGATCAACCAACAAACAGGTGACATAGTAGATCAACCAACAAACAGGTGACATAGTAGATCAGCCAACTAATGACATGGTAGATCAACCAACAAATGACAGTAGATCAGTGAACAAATGACATAGTAAATCAACCAACAAATGACATAGTGAATCAACCAACTAACAGGTGACATAGTTAATCAATCAACAAACAGGTGACATAGTAGATCAACCAGCAGTTACATAGTTGATCTATCGACAAACGAATGACATAGTAGATCAACCAACAAACAGGTGAGATAGTAGATCAACCAACAAATGACATAGGAAATCAACCAACAAATGACATAGTGAATCAACCAACTAACAGGTGACATAGTTAATCAATCAACAAACAGGTGACATAGTAGATCAACCAGCAATTACATAGTTGATCAATCAACAAACGAATGACATGGTAGATCAACCAACAAACAGGTGACATAGTAGATCAACCAACAAATGACATTGTAGATCAACCAACAGACAGGTGACATAGTGGGATCAACCAACAAATGACATAGTAGGTCAACCAACAAATGACATAGTAGATCAACCAACAAATGACATAGTAAATCAAGCAACAAATGACATAGTAAATCAAGCAACAAATGACATAGTAAATCAACCAACAAATGACATAGTAAATCAACCAACAAACAGGTGACATAGTAAATCAACCAACAAATGACATAGTAGATCAACCAACAAACGGGTGACATAGTAGATCAAGCAACAAACAGGTGACATAGTAGATCAACCAACAAATGACATAGTAGATCAACCAACAAATGACACAGTAGATCAACCAACAAATGACATAGTAAATCAACCAACAAATGACATAGTAAGTCAACCAACAAACAAGTGACATAGTAGATCAACCAACAAACAGGTGACATAGTAAATCAACCAACAAACAGATGACATAGTAAATCAACCAACAAACAGTTGACATAGTAGATCAACCAACAAATGACATAGTAGATCAACCAACAAACAAGTGACATAGTAGGTCAATCAACAAGCAGGTGACATAGTAGATCAACCAACAAACAGGTGAGATAGTAGATCAACCAACAAACAGGTGACATAGTAAATCAACCAACAAACAGTTGACATAGTAGATCAGCCAACAAACAGGTGAGATAGTAGATCAACCAACAAACAAGTGACATAGTAGGTCAATCAACGAACAGACGACATAGTAGGTCAACCAACAAACAGTTGACATAGTAGATCAATCAGCAAATGACATTGTAAATCAACCAACAAATAGGTAACAAAGCTTTGTTGATGTTGTCCCTGGTGCTTTTGTCACAGCCCAAGAAAGCTTTGTTAATGTTGTCCATGGTGTGTTGTCACAGAATGCTTTGTTAATGTTGTCCATGGTGTGTTGTCACAGAAAGCTTTGTTTATGATCTCCACAGTGTGTTGTCACAGCCGCAGAAAACTTTGTTGATGGTGTCCATGGTGTGTTGTAACAGCCACAG
This sequence comes from Conus canariensis, assembly GCA_033310375.1. NCBI lineage: Eukaryota > Metazoa > Mollusca > Gastropoda > Neogastropoda > Conidae > Conus > Conus canariensis. The sequence continues at coordinate 201,125 of CM065724.1, forward strand.
AAAGCTTTTTTGACATTGTCCCTGGTGGTGTTTTCACAGCCACAGAAAACTTTGTTAATGTTGTCCACAGTGTGTTGTCACAGAAAACTTTGTAAATGTTGTCCATGGTGTGTTGTCACAGAAAGCTTTGTTTATGATCTCCACAGTATGTTGTCACAGCCACAGAAAGCTTTGTTGAAGGTGTCCGTGGTGGTGTTGTCACAGCCACAGAAAGCTTTGTTTATGATCTCCACAGTTTTGTTGTCACAGCCACAGAAAGCTTTGTTTATGATCTCAAACAGTGTGTTGTTACAGCCACAGAAAGCTTTGTTGATGGTGTCCGTGATGTGTTGTCACAGCCCACAGAAAGCTTCGTTGATGGTGTCCGTGTGTGTTGTCACATCCACAGAAAGCTTTGTTGATGGTGTCCCTGGTGGTGGTGTCTCAGCCACAGAAAGCTTTGTTGATGGTGTCCGTGGTGGTGTTGTCACGGCCACAGAAAGCTTTGTTGATGTCCCTGGTGGTGTTGTTGACATAGTAGATCAATCAACAAATGACATTGTAAATCAACTAACAAATAGGTGACAAAGCTTTGTTGATGTTGTCCCTGGTGCTTTTGTCACAGCCCAAGAAAGCTTTGTTGATGGTGTCCGTGGTGTG
>CM065724.1:204263-214263 GCA_033310375.1 Conus canariensis
CGCGTGTGTGTATATGTATGTATGCGTGTGTGTGTACGTGTGTGTGTGTGTGTGAATAATTTCTTTTTGTGTATGAAGTGTTATTGAAAGTTAAAGATAAATTCCTACCGGTCTGCGTAATAGATGTGGGCATAACGAACAAAGAAAAGCAGAATTATTTAACATTTTAGGTAATGTCATTGGAGTTGATCTATCATGTGAAGTACTAGTACCAGCCTTGTGCACTGTATTCTTTGCTCTTGGACAGTCTAGTAATAGTGACTTACGCTAAGAATTCCCCCACATATGCATTTAACATTTTTGCTGTATTTGGTTTGAAGTGAATTTAAACACATCTTATGAATTAAGGTTACTACCTCTGTAGATGTCGTGCTTTCAAATTTGTCTAATTGAGTCTTGGGGTGGATGTCAGGATTTGGTTGTATACAATTGTGATAATATTGACTATCTGTGTCTTTCAGTAACCTCTTGAAACTGTTAAAGGATGCATTATTAATCAAAGTATAACATTCTGATAGGTCTAACAGCATGTTCAATGCAGTTGTGCCTTCAGTATTGCGAGCTGCTCTCTGAGCAGCTTGACCAACTTTCTCATTTGTTGAGATTCCACAATGTGAGGGCACCCAACAGAAAGTCACATTTATTCTTTTCATCGATAGGAGATGTGTCTTGTAATTGATTTCTGTAATAGTCTTACAATGAATCTTTGCATTTAAAGATTGTAAGGCAGAAAGGGCTGACTTTGAATCACTGCACAGTAGAAGTGGACAATTTTCTGTGGAAGAATTTAACCCGAAGAGTGCCTATAAGCCGTCAGCTGACGCCAAAGTAAAAATGCTTTCCCAGTGCCTATGGGCCATCCACCGACGTCATGCATTTTTCTTGAATTTTCATTTGTTACTATTTCTATCAACGGACTTAAATAGAGTGTGCGTAGTAAGCCTTATATGTCTGTAGTATTAAAATGATATGCAAATGACCACACGTGAGGGGAAAGCCCATTTATTCTCATCACTGACTGGATGACCAGCCAGCACTTCGTCTCGCTTGCAAAGATGGCGGCGCAACCTTCAACAAGCGTAGCGACCAAATCAATGTATTTACACAGCTGAGCAGGCTCTGCTAATCATTTTTGACAAAGACAATAATCTTTTATTCAATGACTTACTCGAGCATGAAGGTGAGATGATGATTGTGATGGAATTGCCGACCGTATTCGTCAGTTATTGAGTCAGGCTGTGTGACCTCAGTGTGTGTTCAGCTGACTGGTTTGCCAGCGTCGAATGAGCTCGCCTAGTGTGTACTCTGCACTGCGTGCCAGTGGCCAGTGATGTGATAGTCAGCACGAGAGGGGAGCGTGGCCTGCTCACGGCGTGACATGAGGCAGAGGGAAAAGTAGGAGAAGAGGAGGAGTGAAAGAGAGAGTTGAAGTCCAGCAAGGGGGCGTTGTGGGGGGAGGGGGGCATGGTCGTGGACTGACCTGTCTGCATAGAGTGTGAGCGTCTTGATAGACTTAACTGTTTTACTTTCATTTACATGTATAGTGTGACAATACAAACTTTATTTTCAACTTTTTTGCTTTGTGTTCTTTTTTGGATGTGAAGCTGTAGTGGTAAATACATATGTTTTTGATTGTGCAAAAAAATCTATCCAAATCTAAATGCCTAAATATTTTTTTATTATCAAAATTAAAACAAAAGAAGCCCAGATTCAAAATCTTCATTCAGTTTCCTTCAAAAATCATATATATTTCATTGTTATATCTTTCGTAGTTACTTATTACCCCCAAATCATTAGAATTCCCTGGCACTGGGAAAGCCTTTGTTTGTAACATTTTCAAGCAGTCAACGGGTTAAAACATACTTTAGGGACATTAGAATAGCAACTAATTCTGCAGTAAAAATTGACAAGTGTATGCCGAGATAATATAATTTCTCTACTTTTAATTTTGGTATTATAAAAGCTGCTTTGTTTTATGGTCATTTGGAGATGGTCCTTATATTGATTTTCCAAATGAGAATTCACCTAATTTTTATAAAAGATATGGTGGATTGCTTTTGTTCAGTTCAGTATAGTTTGTGTCATGATTTGCTTTGGTTTGTTTCCATTTGGGAATGAGCGGAAAGGACGAGTTGTCAGCTATTTTACTTTGGTTAATGTTGTTTTTTTTTTTTTAGAAGAGTAGATGTATATGACTGAATAGATTTAGTTGATTTTATGTCTTTTGCTGTTGTAACAAAATCTGTCTCTGAATTTAGAGATACTTCATTTGTACAGACACTTTTTTGTGAAATTTTCTTTAAAACAAATTTAGAGGGCACTTTTCGAAACTCGTTCATAGGTAAAGTTCCAATTTCATTATAAGACCAATGTTACATGTATGTGTGGGAACTCCAAGAGCAAGTTTATATGCTTTGCAGTCTACGCTTTGTAACTTATTAAGTAGATGCTGTGGAGCGCTGAAGAAGATTTCTTGAGCATAAATCAATCTAGAGTGCACAAGAGCCGAAGTTAGGAGTGTTAAACTCTCTTTATCTTGTCCCCATTTTTGTTTGCCTATAATCTTTAGAAAGTTTAAGCTTTTTCTTGCCTTATTCAAAATATGTTCAATATGTTGGTTCCATTAGAGTTTTGATGTTAGATATGCTCCTAGCAATTTAACAGATTTGATGTATTGTAAGACCGACCCATTCAGGGTAAATTGTGGAAGTTTCTGTGGGTCATATCCAGAGTTAAATAGCATTAGATGTGTTTTTATTCTGCTGAGAGTGTCACTCCATTTTCATGTAAGAAACTACTGATTTTGTTTAATTCATGTTGATATTTGGTCTTTATGTAATTTAAGGATCTTAATGGGGTTTTTCTTTTCATAGTGACTTTCATCCACAGACATATGTCATCAGTGAACTGTACTAAAACTATGTCTTTGGATAAGCCTTTTGTTGTATCTGCAGTTAGGATATTAAATAAGATTGGAGATAATGTTGATCCTTGTGGAAGACCCATTTCCAGTGTTCTGGTGTTGGAATATGTATGCTCTATTCTTGTTTGAATAATTCTACTCTGAAGGAAAACTTTGATATAAATATACATGGTTCCATTTATTCCAATAGTTTTCAGTTTATACAAAAGTTGTTTATGCCATACTTGTTTGTACGCTTTCCTTATGTCAAAGAACATTTTTTCGTCTTGCAAATTGTTGTTAACATGTGTTGTGAGTTTCACTAGATGTTCTGTTGCTGATCTGCCTTTCTGAAAACCAGCTTGATTTATAGGGATAATTTGATGTGTGTGTGTGTGTGTGTGTGGTGTGTGTGTGTGTGTGTGTGTGTGTGTGCGCGCCATCAATCTTTACAGTCTGCAGTCCTACAGTTTTCTGATTTTCTCCAAATTTAGCATGGTAACTTCAGAAATGTTTTCCCCTTCAGTGCAGGCGATTCAAAGCAGGTCTAAGGTCAAAAGAGAGAGAGAGAGAGAGAGAGAGAGAGAGAGAGGGGGGGGGCTGAGAGAAGGGAAAGTAGAGTGGGTCAGGGGAAATCATACAAACACAGAGGCATGCATACACACACACACACACACACACACACACACACACACACACACACACACACACACACACACCTCTCTGGGGTTGCAACCTTGCAGTGGTTGGAGGGCTTGCATGTCTGGGACCAACGTTAGTTGGAGGGCTTGTGTGTCGGGGACAAATGTTGTAAAGTTCGGTGATCCCCTAGGCTCTGCTCGTGGGGGTATCAATACTTGGATGATAGGTTAGTTTTTGGAAATGCTTCTAGGCCTGTAAAGTGGAGTTGCCTAAGCATGATAGGCTAGTTTTTGAAAACGCTTCAAGGCCTGTAAAGTGGAGTTGCCTAAGCACAATGTGGTTGGAGGTGATGCCCTCGGTAGGGTTTCCCATGTCAGACAGGTTAAGGTTGAGGGGCCCAACAAATAGTAACCCGCCTTTTCCTTTTCTATTTTCTGCCTTTCTTAACCTGTAGGCTCCCAGGGAATTTCGCCAAGAACCTGAACTCATTTGCCAAGGAATTTTTAGGGAAAATCAGGTGGTTGCTAAAAAAATTTGTGGGCTCAAATGTGAACAAACATACATAAAAGTATGTATATTCTGAAAGGAAACAGAATGGACAATACAGGAAAAAATGTTTTATTGTATTTTCCTGAGTTTGTGACCAGTAGAATTAAAAATAAAATAAAACATTGGAAAACACAGAACACATTTTCTGTTTTAGTTATCATTGCTTGTTGTTGCTAGATAAGTATGGTTAGTAACTTGTGTACACAAATGTGTCAGTTGAACAAAAACTGTGTTGGAATAACATAAACATAATCAAACAGCTTACCTTACTCTTGCTTCATACGAAAATATTGCCTTTTTTGAAAGAACCGTAAGATCCACTTTCTACAGGAAAACAGTACTTCACACCACAGAGAGTCTGTGAAGGTTGGTCATCATGGAAAGAAAACATCAGCACAATCCTTATTTCACACAGTCCTATGCAGGAACACCCTGGAACTTGGCAGTTTCTTCACTAAACTGTAAACTTTGCTTTTGAAATGATGGCCACAGCAAGTAATCCACACTGAAAACAATCTCTGAAAGTGTTTTCTTCAAGTAAAAAAAGAATAATAGCAGTATATTTTTCGCAATGTCCTTTGCAGGAACATGCAGGATCTTGACTAAGTGGAAAGTCCAGTAAAAAGATGATAAAATAAAATAAGAACAATAAAATAAAATACTGAAAAGATACTAAAATGCTTCCCTGATGGGGAACTAGAAGTGCAGCTTGGTGTGCCAGATTTCAGAACAGGGGATAATGCACACACACACACACACACACACACACACCACACACACACAACACACACATACACTTTTTCATAAACTCATACACACACTTTCTCTCTCTCTTACACACACACACACACACACACACACACACACACACACACACACATACACATACATAATACACTTTCTCATAAACTCATACACACTCTCTCTCTCTCTCTCTTATACACACACATACACACACACACACACTCAGTCACTCGCTCACTCATATGCACACACCCCACACACACACACACACACACACACACACACCACACACACACACACATCTATTTATAGCCATTACCAAAGGAAATAATTATGTTCGTGGTCAGCAGTGATGTTTTGACCATTATGACTGTTGATGTTGTTTCATGATGCCCATGAGTAGTGTGAGGCCCAAGAACTGCTTCATTTCCAGCATGTTGGTCTCTTTCCGTGCAGCAAATCTATTTTTTTATTTGCTGTGGCCTTGTCTGCATCTGCTGGATTGTTTGTTGTTTATATCTGATTAAGTGACTAATTTTTGCACTAAATCATCAGTGGTAAAAAAAAAAAGAAAGAAAAACAGTTATACATTTATCCCCATTGGGTAGTTCTTTCAGACCAGGATTCCCAACAAAATCAGGTAAAGTTGGCTGAAATGCATCAGCTGACTGACTGTCAACATTGGCAAACACACCACCACGCCTCATGCCATACCCCCTTCTCCTTTCACCACTTGCTGTGCTTGGCTCACCACACCGTGAGCTACCACCTACTCTCCCCCCTACCCCTAGCCCTCTTCCTTGCACTGACCGGTCTGTGTTCAGTTTGTGCCTACCACAGGTGCACTGTTTGATGAGTCATCACTCACTTCAGCTTCAGCGCCGAGCTCAAAGTCAAAGTCAGTTCTGTCTTCTACATTGATCATTTGTGGCTGAAAATCCTTGTCTGCACCCAGATCTTCCAGAGAATCATCCGATTGAAGGTCAGAACCACTATCCTCTTCAAGTAGCCACTGTAATTCACGCTGAGCTTTGGGCAACTCCATCAGTCGTGGAGGTTTTGCGCTGCTACCACTCATGCTTGGCCCTGGCGTTGCCGTTTTGCTCTCCTTGCATAGATAACGAGTTTGTTGTCGCTGTTGTCACTTGTTACCCATTTAGATTGCTTGAAAAAGTCATTGCTGGGTTTCATAAGGGGGTTTCCCAGACCTTTTTAGATTTTACAGACCTTCACGATTCTGAATCTAGTATAGTTATGCTTTCCTGACACTATACAAATTTACATGAAACCAAAATGATTGACTGCCGTTCCAGAACGGCAATGGTGGCGGCGAAGGAGGCGGCGAAGGAGGCCTAAATTATCCGCCGTTGTGGAATGGCTTTGTGGCTGCCTAAAGATTAAACTCTAAATATGAGGAGTTGCAGCATGTGCTCTATTCTTAAACCTCAGGTAGTAGCTCTTCAGGAAACAAAAATTCAAGGACAGAAGACCTCCACTCTTTCTGGGTTCAGTATTCTTTCCAAACCTGCACAACCTTCCACACTAAAATTTAGAAAGAGAGGGTGTTAGTTACCGCCAATGACATTGACAAACAAAGCACATGACAAGACACGATGCATTTCAACCTCTTGGGTCTTCTTCAGGCGAAAAAATAAATCACATTTAACATTTAAGACAGTACAAACAAAGAACGAAAAATGACTCATCTGTTGTTGTCCATGTGGTGGGGAGAATAGCCAATGACAAACAAGCCCCAGTTGCTCTGCAGTGACAAACAACAAGCCCCAATTGCTCTGCAATGACAAACAACAAGCCCCAATTGCCCTGCAATGACAAACAACAAGCCCCAATTGCACTGCAATGACAAACAACAAGCCCCAGTTGCTCTACAATGACAAACAACAAGCTCCAATTACTCTGCAATGACAAACAACAAGCCCCAATTGCCCCTGCAATGACAAACAACAAGCCCCAATTGCTCTGCAATGACAAACAACAAGCCTTAATTGCTTTGCCATGACCATGTATCTCTTATATATCCATGTCCCACAGTATCTTTCTGCTTCTCTGTCCACCTATCAAACTTCTCGGTCTCTTCGCACATCTTCTCAAAAACTTCTGAAAATTCCTAGGCGCTCGTTAAAGACAGTCGGTGAGAGAGCATTTAGCTTTAGTGCGCCCACTCTTTGGAATTCTCTTCCTGACAGCTTACGTGACCTGCCCACATTATCTAAATTCAAGTCAGAGTTAAAAACATACTTCTTTAGGAAAGCCTTCTTCAACCATGATATCTAAATGCTGTGTCTATTATTCTGACCTGACTTTTAATGTACTGCATGCAAAACTGTATTGTTTACGCTTGAACCGATGAACTTGATAAGTGCGCCTCTGTGTGTGTGTGTGTGTGTGTGTGTGTGTGTGTGTGTGTGTGTGTATGGGAACACATGTCAGTGTGAGTGTTTCAGTGTGTGTTGAGCCCAATGAGTTGATCCCAAGAATTGCGCCATATAAAATCCATACATTATCATTATTATTGTTATTATGTTCAATGCTCTATTCCAAGCCATTCCAGGCTATTCTCCCCACCACATGGACAACAACAGATGAGTCATTTTTCGTTCTTTGTTTGTACTGTCTTAAATGTTAAATGTGATTTATTTTTTCGCCTGAAGAAGACCCAAGAGGTTGAAATGCATCGTGTCTTGTCATGTGCTTTGTTTGTCAATGTCATTGGCGGTAACTAACACCGTCTCTTTCTAAATTTTGCTTTGTTCGCCGCCGTCAGTCACTCCATTTTGAAACTTCCACACTAAGATCAACAGGCGGCGTTGCCCTTCTTATCCACAAAACATTGCTGTTTAGTCCTGTTGCTCTTACTGCCACTCATCAGGCAGTAGCTGTGAGAGTCACACTCCATGAAACTGTTAGTTTGCTTGTTAATATGCAGCACTTCCTGCCTCAGCTAGACACCGGGACCTTGTCAGTCTGATCGAAGAACTTGCTCACCCTGACTTTAATGGCCATAATTCTCTTTGGGGTGGTGTGGATGCATCATCCTGAGGTTTCCTTTGGAGGTTGTTTTTTCTCAGCTAGATCTGTTTTGTCTGAATGCATTGTTCTAATGGTGCACTTGCATGTATTGCTCTGTCAGTATGTGACCCCTCGCTGGTCCTGGACTATGAGTGGTTTGTCCATTAGGATCTGCATGGAAGTGACCATTTTCCTGTTGTGTTAAAAATCCATAACAACTGAAAACGCCTCTGTTTCACAACACTTTAATGATAAAAAGGCCAGTTGGAATCTTTTTGCTGCAGATATTTCAAAGGAGCTCCAGAAAACTGAAGCCACACACCACAGTTGGGATCTTGCTCTAAAACACTATATAATCCATGTAAGTGTTTTGAGGCCTACAATTTATAAAGTGTTCTTGACATGACTTGACTTGACTAGTTTTAGCCAGCATTTAATGCTACGCTGATACTTGATCAAAAGAACAACTACCCACCAATTATTTCCCTTGTTTTCAGGGATCTTCACTAATGAAATCACAAACAATCTTCAAATGCATGACCTTCCATATAGTTGACACACATTTCAGGCCTTTGCACTCACCCATGACTCAATCTTTGCTCCAGCCCCAATAGCATAAAATAGTCCTGTTCCTTTGATTTGAATCTGTCTGCTAGGAACCACCTGGCTTGTACCTTGATGGCTATATGAAAGGAAATGAGGAGAATCTACTTTCAGATGCTACAAAATTTCTTAAAACAATGCAGTTGCGCTAGTCTTAAATACTTGACTCCTTAAGTAAGGCCTTGGTGCGTTAATTTTTGGTGTACAGCCTTACACAACTTTCCTCTGACTCCCTTGAAGAAATAATGCCCAAATGAAAAACTACAATTTCTTACTCAACTGAACAGTTTACATGGCACCTACCCACTTCCATTGAGTTTGTGAGTCCTTTGAAAGCACCTGCTATTTGCTCAGTGATAGCATGCAACAGCCCATTGGCAACTTTTGCCTGCATTCAAATGGCACTGGCTGTTGAAGCACTTGCCCACAACTTTTTACTGACATTTTTTACACAGTATAGCCATGAAAAGTACAGGCTAGAAAAAGCATATTCAGTGTGGTGTTTGAAAAGAAAGAAAAATTGAAGTACCCCCCTGAAAAGTCACTTTTTCATGATAAGTCAGTTTCAAACACTGAACATTCTTGGAATCACCCCATAGTGAAAGAAAAAAGATGTGGAATCACCCCGTAGTGAAAGAAAAAAGATGTGGAATCGCCCCATAGTGAAAGAAAAGAGATGTGACAAAAGAGTCTCTCCATCTGTGTACATAATGACCTGCTCAGACAGATATTACAAGCAGTTTGTGCGTAGTAAATGGGAGTACAGTGAAACTCCTGCACTGGTAGTTGTCTCCCTTCCTGCACTTAAGACACAACTAAAATCTTATTCCTAAAAATCAATATTCATATGGGATGGACAGCTGCCAAATTTTGCTGGGAACTACACTCATATATGATCATTTCTCTTATTTATGATAAAAGGTACCTTTATTTCAGATGTGATTTTTTTTTTGTTATTTTTTTTTCCAAACCCACTCCCCTTAACTCACTTGGGGCAGACAGTTCTGTCCCTTGTTTTTCCCTTGTGGACGGGCCATTTGTTATGGTTAGTAAAAAAAATCATCAAAAATACAAAACAAGAGAAAACTCAATGAAATTTTCATAAAGTGTTATTCATAAACTTTGTTAGTAGAGTACAAAAGAATAAACTTCCCACTTTTATATTTCTTGTGCTTGAAGGTGAAAAAATGTCCAGTTTTTTTCAGGTGCATCACAACACTCTTGCACAGAGTCAGTGGGTCCATAGCTTCACATTCAGCAGAAAAAGCCAGTAAATACATCAAATGAGTTGGAAAAAAAGGTAGATGCACTCCAGGAAATAAAATAAGATATATGAATCACATGCCTACTATGCACTAGCTAACTTGGAACAATGCAAAAATGGGGGCGTGGCACTCAGCTGACACACGAAGGCCAGAAGTACCAGAAAAAGGAGGCATTCTTGGGAAAAAAACCTCGAATCTGCGCGCCAGTCGTGTAAAGGAAAGCCAATTAACTTTTGCTCACTCAAATCCCCAGTCTTTTGCGGCA